>JAAGNO010024951.1:76612-92161 GCA_033439905.1 Ceryle rudis
TGGAACAGGTTGCCCAGAGAAGTTGTGGTTGTCCCATCCCTGGAAGTATTCAAGGTCAGGTTGGATGGGAGCACTGAGCAGCCTGATCTAGTGGAAGGTGTCCCCCCCTGTGCCAGGGAGGTTGGACTAGATGATCTTTAAAGTCCCTTCCAGACGAAACCATTCAATGTTGCTATAAACCTGCTTCTGGACACACTACAGCATAGATAAAAGGGTTTTTTTTTGCATATACTCATCCTCTGCTTTATAACAGAATCATAGAATTGTTTTGGTTGGAAGAGACCTTTCAGATTACAAGTCCAACCATTAACCTAGCCACGAAACCCTGTCACTAAGCATCCCATCTGCACATCTTTTAAATACCTCCAGGGATAGCAACTCCACCATTTCCCTGGTCAGCCTGTTCCAGTGCTTAACAACCCTTCCAGGGAAGAATTTTTTTCTAATATCCAACAAAAACCTCCCCTTATGCAACTTAAGAGTGTTTCCTCTCGTCCTATCACTTGTTACCTGGGAACAGAGACCTACCTCCACTTTGCTACAACCTCCTTTTAGTAGTTCTAGAAATCAATGAGGTCTCCCCTGAACCTCCTTTTCTTCAGGCTAAACACCACCAGTCCCCTCAGCTTCTCCTCCTAAGACTTGATCTCTAGACCGCTCACCAGCTCTCTTTTGGACGCACTACAACACCAAAATGTCCTTCTTGTAATGAGGGATGCAAAACTGACCCCAGTATTCCAGCTGTGGCCTCATCAGTGCTGATTACAGGGCAATGATTACTTCTATAGTCCTGCTGGTCACACTGTTCCTGATACAAGCTACGATGGTGTTGGCCTTGTTGGCCACCTGGGCACACTGCTGGCTCACGTTCAAGTGGCTGTCCACCGACACCCCTAGATCCTTTTCTTCTGGGCAGCTTTCCAGCCACTCTTGCGCAAGCCTGTAGCGCTGCAGGGTATTGTTGTGACGCAAGTGCAGAATCCAGTACTTGACCTTGTCCAACCTCATTCTGTTTGCCTCAGCATATTGATCCAGCCTCTCCAGATCTCTGTGTAGAGACTCTCTGATGTCAAGCAGATCAAACTCCCATCTAACTTGGTATTGTCTGCAAACTTACTGAGGGTGCCCTCGATCCCCTCATCCATATCATTGATGAAGATATTAAACATAACTGGGACCAATACTGAGCCTTGGGGAACACCACTTGTGACTGGCTGTTGGATGGATTTAACTCCATTCACCACCACTCTTTGAGCCCAGCCATCCAGTTAGTTTTTTATCCAGTGAAGTGTATGCCTGTCCAAGCCATGATCAGTCAGTTTCTCCAGGAGAATGCTGTGGGAAAGAGTGTCAAAAGCTTTACTTTCATTGGAATTTCTCCTCCTGAATCCCAGGCTGCTTTGGTTGGTGGTCTGGTAATATATGGTAATCTGTGTTTATGGACAGATGTGCAAATGTCTCAGCCCGAGCCTCTGCAGATGCTCTTGTTGTCTGAGCACTGGGGATGGGCAGGTGCTGTTTAAACCACATGGCCAGGGGCACTGGGTGCAGGCCATGCCTTATGCTTTATGCTTGCTGCTAGGAGGAAAACTACAGTTTGTCTTCTTAGCACTCCCCTTGCTACTTTTCTAAAATACACACCATTACTGCTCAAATTTAACCCATATCTGTGATCTCTGCCAGATTTAGTCAGTGCTACAACCCATCACTCACATACTTCATGATGTTTGAGAACAAAGAAACAAGACATTTCCTAAACTGTTAGACCAGCAGATAATATGTAAATGTGGTCTGTCCATATCCTACGGCTCAGCTAGAGGAGTACAAAATACTGCTTTTATGGAGCTGTTGTCCTGGGTCTTCTGCCCTCAGGTTCTCATTCACAGGCATTGGCCAGTGCACACTGCCAATGCTGTGGAGGCAGCTTCCTACATCCTGGGGGAGCTGCTGCTTCTTCTTAAAAGTCCCTGGACCCTTCATAAGCTGAAAACTTTTGGCTCAGGGGCTACTGATTACTGTCGACTATTCAGTGGTGGAGGGTTTTTTGTGTGGTTTCAGCACTGACTTGCTTGCTTTACCACAGACACAGACTGTAACCTGTATGAGACATAGCAAAGTTTGTATAGGTGCACTGTGTGGGGAAAGTCATAAAGAAGGGCTTTAGACAATTTGTCTTTTAAGTCTGGAAATAGGACAATGTAATAATTTAAAACACATTGCTTAAGTAATTAGAGTAGCTGTATGCATCAAAAGATAGTTTGCATTAAACCTTCATGATTTCAAAGCATTTACAGTTTACATAGCTATATGTTAATCCACAATCTATACTTCTGAATATTCTCATAGCAACCACACATCAACAAATGATTTCCCTGGGCTATTTAGGCATACCACTGCTATTAGGTCCTCTGATTTTTAATTAAAAGGAAATAGCTCTAAACATCTTGAGGTAATTAAAATGATAATATCTTTTGTAGGATGCATTTGTTAAAGTAACAGTAATTCTCCTGTGTAACCTTATTACTCAAAAATATAATTTCATCTTCATTAGACAAATAAGATTAACCATTTTTTTTCCTAAATTTAAATGTAAAATATGCCCAGAGTTCTACTACAGTTCTTGAATGTAATAAGAGAATTCCCTCACTCATATTTTACAGTGCAACTCTTGAGATAATGACCTTATTAACCTTCATTATAATTCTAATTAATATACCATATCACAAATAGTTCCTTATTATCTCTTCACATTATTTCATAATGCTTTCATAAGGAGTTTATTACTGTGATAATGTTATGACTCCATGTTAAAAACACACACACACACACCCCTACTTTTAAACATTAATTTCTGGCTGAATTCTGACCAAAAAAAAAAAAAAAAAGAAGAAATAACAACCAGAGGGAAAACTATTTGACTAAGCCTACTTACATTTTTTATATTATTATTTTGGCATCTAGACACATATGCACAGATTGAGTTTTGGAAATAAGTGTGTGTCTGTGCCTCCCTGTGGTGTGTGTGTATGAAATCTGTATCTTTAAAATGAAAATGTTGCAACATGTTGCAATGAGCCACTGGATTTTAGAAGTTTTTAGAGAATAATATTATTCCAGGTGTTGCCTAGATACATATGGAAGCAAAAAGAACTGAACAGAAATTGCAACAGATGTAATTACTTAAAGTAGCAGTTTAAGGGGAGAATTCCACTGTGGATGAAAACTTACTGTCAGACAGTCTGGTCCTTATGTCCAAGATAGCTCTAAATTTTAAAAGTCCTTTGATTTTTCTGCAAAAACTATTGGCTTCCCTCTTTCTCATCCTGTAAAACTTACTTGCAGAAGTATGTACCCATGATTTTCTTTTCTCTGTCCTTGGCAAATGCATCTCTGTCCTTATCACTTCCATGCCAAATACAAGAGATTATTTGCACTTTCTCAGCACAGGACCTTGGCACATTGCCTTGCTTTCTGTGTCTTCCCACTGTCTTCTATATGAGGTTAAGCATTTATTCTTGGTCTTCATTATCAAGACTCATCCTATTTTTAAGTCTTTCATTCACTGCTAGGATATTTACTCCAGCCTCCATGATAACATCCTTGATGCCAAGTTCTGGCTACCTACTTTCTCATAACTTTTCTTTCAAATTAGGAAGGTCTCAAGACATTTCCAGATAAGTTTCCTATTAGCTTCTTTTGCACCTCACCCTTACACTCCCCTGACACGGTGTTTATTAAAAAAAATGGCTAAAAAAGGCAACTGGAGTACTGACATTGCTGCACCTAGCACTAACTAGTACAGAAATACTGATTTGTCACAGTGCTTTATTTCTTGTCTTCTATTTGAATTGCAAGATTTTGGAGATATATTTGTGAGAGCTTTGTACAGCACTTAGGATGGCGGGGCCATGGCCTGAGATTTCATCTCTCACACATTACCATAAACCCTCCTCCTCTTTTCACCAAGAATCTGCAAAAACATGCAATGAAAATATACTAGATCTCTAGAATAACGGCCTTGCCTGCCTGTTGCGGTATGCTAGTTACAATTTAACATTGAATCTGTATTTAAGAAAATGTCAGATTTAAGGATCAAAACAGATAAAGTTAATCTTGTCTTGAAGAACAGCATTTGACCTGATGGCATCTTCAGTCACTTCCACTCTTATGTTGTAGGAACATCAATGAATGAGTCTGTATGTGACCTTTTAATTGTTTTTCTTGAACTACTGTTGCATCCCTAAGTGGGAATTTGAATACATATGAGAGAATCATTCTGGTAATTCAGAGATAACATGGTGATTCTGAGAAGTGGTAAGACACACCTCGCTGCTCATGATGATGCTGCCATGTTCCTCCCAATAAAACAAGCCATAGTGGATCATGTTGCAAATTGAACGTCTAAGGAGCGTACCTTTCTGTGGAAGTTTTTGCTTTCAGCCTCACTTGAAGCAAAATACAGCATAAGTGTTTCAAATTTGAGTTTTCTTAGGTCAAAATGAAAAAATGAAAAGATTTTATTTTCTTTAAACATTTAAAATCCTGTCTTGTGAGATTAGTTGGTGAATCAAGTTTTGGATAATATTATTATGGGACAAGTCAAGCAAACAGAAAGATGACTCAAACAGTTTAGTGCCAGGACTATTTCTTAATACAGAGGAAAATCATCTTCTGGTTGCATATGGAATCCTCCCACAATGAACAGGGAGCCTGGCAACAGAAACAAAGCTGCAAACATTCCAACTTTTGCTGTGGAATTGGCCTCACAGCTGAAGTATAGTGAGAAGACACCAGAAAAATGGACACTGAGGAGGAGAAACCGTAACATGGCTAAGCAACGCTGTATCCATTTCCTTGCTTGTCAGCACAGACAACCTGGTAGATAGAAAGATAATATTTTCTTTAATTCTCCCTCCATGTTCAAAAAACCCAAATGAAACCCAAAACAAAAAGTGAGCTAAAACAGAGGGAAATTCCCTGAACATGTGGTCTCACTATAACCACGATGGACTATGCAGGCTAAGAGTGGATTTCTCCCACTCAAGTAGTGTACAGAAGGACAGCACTGCACAATCTCCAAAGAATCATCTGGTGACTGTTGTGGGGCCACCCTGGAACAGAGCCCACTGGTGAGACCAGCGAGTGGCTCTGACTGGATCCGTGACAATGGGCTGTGCCTTGGATGAACAACTCTCAGTGCAATTGCCTGCTGTGAAAAGAAATATGTATTTTTCATCTGCTGTAGAGCATAGCTCAACCATGTGAATATTCGTGTGCTGAGGGAAGAACTGTGTTTACGCTTGTTCAGAGTCTTTGGCACTTGTGCGCTTCTTCTTTTTTATGATCTTTGCAAAGATGGGATGTTGGTACCTTTCCTCAGGTGGGAAAGGTAGTTTTTCTGCAGAAATACTTTGTGAAAATTGTGTTCCCACTGCTCTGTGCTTCTGTATGTGAGACATACCCACAGCTTTAGGACTGGAACAGGATATGCAGTTTCTGTGAAGCTGGAAGACATTCTTTTAATAAGAATTTGTAAGGGATCAAAACAAGCACAGAAACCCAATTCCACCCTATATGTGTCAAAAATAAATTAACAACTGGGAATACTCCCCAGGAGATATGTTTTTCCTGGCTCCTCCATCACACTAGTGAAATACAGCCAGTGCTCAGTTCTGGACTTTACAAACACTCATCATTGATAAACTAGATGGAAAAAGCCAAGTGTTTGTGTGGGCTTAGAGAAAATCATTATTTAATGACACTCAGAGAAGTACTTTTTTGGAGGGCAATTCAAATAGCACCAGCTGTTCTGAAAAGGAGATTTAAAGGATCTTGGTACAGCATGTAACAAAACCATAGACTGTTGGGTCATACCAGATAATGCGTGTGTATGCACACACTTTCCTTCAAAGTAAACCATTGCCTTAAATCTCTCCCTACTGATCAGACACCAGTTAGATTTGTATTGACATTCAACATTTTCTTCCACTTTTAGACAAGGTGATAATACTGTAATTGCATAGTATTTTAAGCTCCTGTTTGACATGCTAAACATTCAGTTGGCCCAGTTTCCTGTTGTACCACACTTTTCTCCAGTTTTGAAGTCAATACAGTTGTTCTTTTTCACATCCTTTGCTGGTTTGTGCACTGAGGAAGCAGCAGTTTGGCATCTGGATTCTGCGTGCACTGGGACAGAATTACTCGTAGAAATTTTCACTTACTACAACACAGTTTCCATTTTCCAGACAGGCTTGTATTTTTATGGGTATAACTGGATGTGGCTTTTTTAAAACTAGGGCTGGAAAAGAAACAACTCTTTGATCTTGTCAGTTTATATGGATCACACATTTTCTTCCTCCTCCTGTGTCACTCCTGTAACTTTTTAAAAAATTGTAAAATGCATCATTCTCTCCCAGTTACAGCAATGCAGGGCAGTTGTTGATAAGAGCAATCAGGCAGTGTGGAGAGGGAAGCATTCACCTTGTCTCAGCTCTGTCTGACCTAGAATGACAAAATCTTTATCTCTATATATTTGAAGGAGCTGTTGCATACTTGGGTGTACTTTAAACCAGGCTAGTTTAAACTTATAAAGCATTTCAGATCATGTTGTACATAAAGTCTTTTTTCACCTTGATTTAACAGTCCACCAATTCTGCACACTTTAATAAGAGAGATTTTACAATTACTTCCAGCTCACCAAGGAAAATAATAAGCAGTGGCAGGTCTCGGATTATCTTCAGCAACATCCCTAAAGCACACAGAATGATTTCTCCACCGATGACTTTCTGAGATTTTTGTCAGTCAGGAAGTTCCAATTAAAGCCTCTTTTACTGATAGAATGCTTATTTTTATTCAGTGTCATGTAACCCTCTTCGTGGTGTTTTAGAAGTAAATGTGTACATTGCTTATTGCATATATTCAAAAAAACAGCGTTTGAGACTATCTGGGAACTCCTCCAAGAATGAAATCAGATTTGTCTGACAAACTGCACTTTCTGAAAAATTTCTGATTGATACTTATTGTATTACTACATGGTAATTACTTTAGTAGTTGAATCCTCCTTCAGATTTTCCATAATCTTGCTTGTGATAGAATCATGTTCACCATTCTCTGTCCTTTTAAAATTTTGGTATAATAACCAGCAAATTCCACATTCTGGTGGAATTTCTTTGATACTCTTAAATATAACAGAAATCAGTATGAATAGGCCAGTCAAGTCTTCCAGTTAAGCCTTCACAATCTTTTGTTGCCAGTTATATGGTTCTGCTGATTTTAAAGTGTTTACGATAGTATGTGTTGCTTAACATCCTCCTGGGTTACTAAGGGACTGGAAAATACTTCATCACATCCCCATGATAAAAGCCCATAAATACAGTGCAGAACTACTTGTTGAGTACATTTTTTTGCCTCATTATAAACAATTTTGTCATCACAGCTCATATTTTTGCTATAGGGAATGATGTCTGTCTATAGATTCCTGGTTTGATTCTTACACTTTACAAAAATAATGTATTACACTGTTAAAAGAGGTTCCATTCTCAGGCAAAGTTTTTCCATTACTAATGTACAGACTGCGGAGGTGGTAGGACCAGTTTAGTACATGCTGTATGGCATACTGGCAGTAGAGGGGCTTTTCTCTGGGTGCTTTAGAAGGTGTCCTGGCCCATGGATCACTTGTTGAAAACATGAGGCATGTTTCTACCATAGTCACAGGTCTGGCCAAAATAGATCTCCGCAATGGTCCTCCCATGAATCATGGAATCATAGAATCATAGAATACCATGTTAGAAGGGACTTCAAGGATCATCTTGTCCAACCTTTTAAGGTAAACTATATGTATATATAGTTTAAATGAGATGGCCCAGCACCCTGCCAAGCTGAGTCTTAAAACTGCCCAGTGTAGGAGAATCCACCACTTCCCTTGGGAGATCGTTCCAATGCCTAATTGTTCTCATGAGCTGTTTTCCAAATCTTGGTTATCTCTCTGTGGCACATATACTGCAAGTAATTGCCCTTCTGAACAAAACTTGTCATTATGAATTGAAAGCATTACAATTTAAAAACAGTCTTTGTATAAAAGGAAGAATAAGAATGGATATTTTATAATTTGGCAAAAAAAGAATTTTTAGCAAAGCTATGAGTACAGAGAAGATGACAAGCAAGTGAAATGAGTTGGGGAGGGCACTTTGCAGTAGGATGGAAGAACATGGGTAGGTGCAGGCAACTATTGCCCACTGATGCTGGGTCTTTGGAGTCTTCTGCAAATTGCAATAGTTCCCAAACAAAAATGAAAAAAAAAAAAAAAAGTGTACATTTTCTTTGGAAAAATCACTGGAAATTGTTCTGGCCACACACCTGCTGGTCTATTGTTTGAAAAACACTGAAGAAAATCCTGATGGAAACTGCATTTATTCAAGATTCAAGCTGTGGGAATAGTGAACAAATGCAAGCAGACCTCAGACATCTGGGAAAGAGCAAGGCAAGGTAGTCCACAGAACTGTTGATCTCAGCAAGAATCACATTTATCTCTTTCTGCATCTGAAGGGAGATGATGTAAAATGCTCTGCTTGTATTTGATAAAGCTGAGACTTAACTTGGAGCAGAGTGAAGCTTTATGCTTCTGTTCCCACTGACAGTGTTGTGGGCAGCCCACTGTGATCACAGCTGACCTTCCCTTGGCTGGATCTCTCTGTCTCAGATTATACTATCACATGGATGTCTCATGCAGTGAGTTCCCCTTTGCTTATGGTGCTCCTCAGGCCAGTGAACTGAGCTAGAATGATCTGGAGCCTTACTCTGATCCCACGCTAATGAGAATTGGAAATAACAAAGCCTGCTAAGGCCCGTGGAGGTACAGTGCTACAAGAGGAAACACAGGCCTCCATGTTGTCCACAGGGTTGCATTTGAGAGAGAGATCAGTCATGCTGATAGCATGTGCTAGCATTAAACCAACAGTCAGGTTTCAAAACACATTAAGTCAGTAAAGAAAATATATGAATACAGGCAAACAGAAGAGAAATTGTTACCCTGCAGAACACATGATAAATCATTTATTACAGTGGGAAAGAGGCTTTCAGACGGAAATGGCAGCATGAGTCTGCTTACATCTGCAGAAAGCAAGCACCTCTGGGAAACCTGTATTCACAGAACTGCAGCTGTATAGATGGTAGAGCTCCCATCTGGCTCCCTAAGCATTTCTTGTAACACCATCACTCCTCCAAAAGGTGATGTGAAATATTCATGCATTTACCTTGCTACATCAGTAAAGAAGATATGTTCTAATATACATGACAAATTTGTTTGGGTTTTTTTTTCTGATAGAAAAGAGATTTTTTGCTTTAACTGAGTCACAACAGCAGAAATATCACATCACAGAGGAAACTAGTTTGAAATACCCTCAGCAGGTAGGTAGTGTGACAAAGTCAGAAAGAAGGAAAGTGCCACTATCCAGGAGACAAGCCACTATGTGCACAGGGGAAGCAGTAGGTTCAGTCTCAGGCCTACTTGGATTCAACTTTCTGGTGACAGATATAGTTGCCTCATGTGGCAGCTTGAAAGGACAGACACCCACAGCCAAATTGTTTTGGACTGAAGCTATTTGACAGTCTTTAACCCAGCCCCCCAACCAAGTTAAAATGACGCATGCGACTTTATTTGGCATTTGAACTGTGAAGGAAATGACTTTTCTGTTGTGCCAGAGGCCTCTTTTAGTTCATGTCCTATAAAGAGGAACAAACTGCATATAATAATGACATCTTGTGGTAGTTGTTGAATTATTGCCCTATGATTTAGTAGATAATTGGATGCCAAATTTCATGACATCTTTCTCCCTCCATGCTGCAATTATGCAAGTTTGCACTTAAAATTTCAGCTGCTTTGAGAAGATGGATGTAGAAGACCTCTAGAACCGTTGGCTTATTGTTGACTTCAGAGGAAAAGAGTATTTTGGTAATTTTTTTACACAAGTCTGGCTTAACATACAGGTCAGAAATTCATAGTCATAACTGATTATAGAATGGTCCAGATATTCATACAGAACACACTAGAGTTTTGATAATACTGAGTGCAGAGTGGCTCTGGCACATAGAATGACCCTGCCTTTGCTGTGCCGTGGCTTTATACTGGGTGTGAAAGTTAAGTGGAGATAGCCTTTGCTGGCAGTATATCAAGCCCAACAGCTGCTGAACATCTGCACTGAGCTTGCAGACAGTCTTGATGAGCAGCCACCATCACCCGCAGTACAGAGATCTGTGGTATTGAAAAGAGTAAATCCCCAAGGTCTCATGCTACCCCCACTTTGCTTTTACTAATTTCAGCTCTGGTGCTCAGGTATCTAACTCCTGCCATCAGCTGTGTGTGTATCCAAGGATCCCATAAAGTTCTAAGCTTAGTGCAAAGCTGTGGGACTGTTCACATTAGTGTCCATAATCGTGACATTTTACTGAGTATCCCAGTTTGCCTGCCCATAATCCTGTTCTTGCTGATGCACTTTCTGCAGTGCTTGCTCTAGTGGAAATTAGCAGCTTTTGAGAACAAGACAATTTCCTGCCAGTTTTTACAGTCTTACCTGCACAGAGGGGCTCAGCTTTTATCAGGGAGTTTGGATGTCAGCTAAATAGTCACAATAAATAAGGAACAATCTAGGGTTATTTCTCTACAGAGCTGTTTTTCAGTTCTGTTCTGCTGCGACACAGCTGCTTTCTCAGGGTTTCTTTTGGATGAAGGTGTCTTAAGCTACATGACAAATGCCTTTGTTTTTTCTTCTGGGCTACAAAGGCCTCATAAATAGACATATATGTATATATGTCTATTTCCTTCAGGTCTGCACAATGCAAGCATGAGACAGTTGCTGGATTCCCTATTGATACATAACATAGATGAAGACATGAGTCACAAGACCCTATGATTGATTCCATGATATCTATTGAAAGGTATTTAGATGTGTTATTTATTTTTTCCCATGGGATAATGCCACCTATTGGACATTATTAAAAGAGAAAAAACAGTTAAAAGAAAATAAATACTTCATACTGTTTTGGGTTTCTTTCAGCAAAGGTTACACTTTTGACTGTATTTCCTACAGTTCAATAGATAGACAAAGAGATTCTATTGGGACATCCTGAATCATGGTGCCTTATTAGAAAAGCAGAAAGAATAGAAAAACCACAGACAACACTGACCATCTCTGGCAAAGAAAATGAAGTGCAGAAAAAAAAATACAGGTAAGGTTTAACAAGATAGTTTTTATCCATTTTTTTCCAATGGACTATAAAGAGCAGTTTAGGCATTTGGGGGGTTTTGTTTGCTTGTTTGTTTGGTTTTTAACTGAAGTGTGTTGAGGGTGATCACCTTTAACTGACCTTGAACTTCTGGTGGTAAAAGTATTAATTTTTAAGACTGAGAGGTCTGGCTAAGAAGTTATCTGTACTAAAAACCCATTCCTTTTGACTGAAAGCTAACAGTCTGTGATTTGTTTATAACCTCCCACTTCTGAGCAGGGTGTTCTACTAATACAGGCTCCAAGAGCCATCTCTTCATATTGTCATGTTATTTACTCTTTGATTCCTCAGAACTGAAGTGGTTGGCTACTACCTAAGTAGTCCATGCCTCCAGGGTTGGCTTTGTTCACACTGAAATGATTGCTTTTCCTCACCTCTTTCTTCTTTTTTTTTTTTTTTTTTTCTGAAACAGTATATAGGTTGGGTCTCTGCAATCAGTTGGCTGAGAACAAGGGATCACAGGGGGAGACACTCTCCAAATGTTCTCTTGCTACAAATAAAGTTCCTCTCTGGCCTGTCCAAAATTATTTTCCCGTTATTATGCATTTTGAGTACTCAAAATTCTCCAACACAAACAAATCGTTTAGTAAATAAATGTACCTTGAGGCACTCTTAGAAATCTATTTAACACTAGCCTTTCAATACATTCTCTAGTCATTAAATGTTTCCTGTGTCACATTTAGTTGGAACCAAAGAAGCCTCTGCAGATACACTTGGTCACCTTGTGGCAGTCTGTAAAGATTTACAAACTTTCATATATTGAAAATTGCAAGAAAAGATGAAATTATAAAACCCCACAAGGACAAGGGTCTGTTTCTGCTCAAGTAAAATTCAATACTCAAGTATCGAAATCACATTTAGTTAATAGCCCAAACCAAAATTTATCCCAGATTAGCCATAAATAATTCTCAGTTAGTTAATATATAAAACTCTCTTTCACTTGATAGGATTGCTCATAACAGTACTTCAGTTCATAGATACAATAAAGGAAAAAATTAATTTGTTTTTGACAGCATATCTGAAACGTAAAATATTCCGAATTTTCAAGGATTTGTTAGTGTCTCTTCCATTTGTGAATATCCTAATATGTTCAATAATACCTGCTGCTGTTGTCTGTTCTTGTAAGAACGTATTTAAAATAACCAATTTGTGTATATTCTGACCTAAAACAGCGATGCAGTTTGTATGTGTGTCAATGTATCCCAGGCTTGATATTGGTTTTGCAGTACTGAAAACATTATAACCAACCGAGAATGTACATAAGACTTACAAGTTTGCATTACCATATATTTTATTTTTTTCACAAAGATGTATAAATGAGTTGTTTTAAATTCATTTTATCTACAGAGCTATATACAATTCAAAGGCTGATTATCTAAAACCCTAATCCTCCCCTGCATTGAAAGAGCAATCAAGTAATTTAACATGGAGGACTATGATATAAATCAGAATAGCTTCACAGACTTCAAGGGGGCTGTTGGAAATGATTCCCATCCCTTAATACAGGTTTATCACTGTTGGTGTTCTTGATGTCTTTTTTTATTTTTCTTCAATTTCTCTTTTATTTTGCTTTTGTTCAGTTTATTCATAATCCCTGATGGGAAATAATTTAATTATTTAACTTCTGTAATCTGTCAGCAAATTCAAGAGATTGGTTGGAACATTTCTTTTATAGAAACTTTGCAGAACAGTGATCATAATGAATCTTCATTTTTTTTTAAATTTAATAAATACAAATAGCGCACAAATGTGTTGCTCTTGCTCCTGTCATTATTATGTTAACGGTCCCTGAGACCAAGTTGGACTTGATTTCAAAGTTATACTAAAACTTGGCACTTCTCTATGAAAATCTTTCATTTTCGTGTTTGACATACGGTCTCATTTCCTTCGGATATTTGAAATATGGTATCCATCTTAGGCCCATCCAGCCTTTCACAAGCTGTTTGATTTACAATTTTGACCTCAGCCTGCCTGTAACGGGTTTATTAATACAAAATTCTGTCCACCATGAAGGTCTGTTCAGAGCTTTGCTGCCTTGGAGGATCTCTGCCCACATATTTTTATATAACTGCAAAATAATAATAAAAAATTGATTAATTCATACAGAAAATAAAGCAAAGAACATTTCTGCAAGATAAATTATCTAACTTATTGGTTGAAATGAGATTGTTATTGAATTTCTAGATAACAAATGTGAATAATTACATATAGGCAAAAATTAACAGAAAGATAAAGCACAAAATTTCAAAGTACTGTAAACGTAAGTTGTCTGCGTAAATCGTTTAGCTCTTCCTTGGCATAGAAGCAGGAAATCAGTAACCTTTAGAATTTCTTGATTTCAACTTGACATGAGTTCTATTATCAAAGGTAGAAATTTAGAAATGAGGCTATGTTAAGCTAATGTTTTTTCCATCCAATCCTGAAGACTGTGTCCAAAAGCACTTGTGCATGTCTGCTTTTACAGAATCATAGTATCATAGAAGCATCGAGGTTGGAAAAGACCTTTAAGATCATTGAGTCCAACCATTAACCCTACTCAACCAACTCCACCACTGAGCCCTATCCCCAAGCACCACACCTATAAGGCTTTTGAACACATCCAGGGATGGTGATTCAACCACCTCCCTGGGCAGCCTGTTTTTACCTTTATTTCAACACATTTCTGCAGAGTAAGATAACTTCTCTCCCTGATGTGAACTGCTCCACTTGAGCATAAGAAATTCCTCTCTGATAAACAGGTTGTTAATTCATCATCTTCATCAATTTGCAATTTTATGAGTACCGGTTTAAAAAAAGTACTCAGGAAGTAAGTTCTGCAAAAGTGTAACTTTAGCAATGTTTGTCAGCTCAGAACTAACTGAAGCTTAAAAACTTAAATAACATTATAGAAAGATGAGGAAAGGAAGGCTATAGTTTCAGCAGTAAGCTGGAGTGCAGTATAACACAATATTGATGTAGTATAAAAGCAGTCAGTGATGTAAAGTGAAAAGCCTTTCTTCTTCTTCAAAAGATATCTTGGCCATATATTTATGTGATGACTTAAATACATATTGAAATATAATACACTTAATATTAAATATCTTTTTACTTGGATTAGCTGGGCTAGTGGTAACTATTCCATTTCAAGTTTGAGTTAAAATTGCCTAACAATTTTTAATTAATCTTGAAACAAATGTAGTGATAACTTTGCATACTTAAGCTGAGATTGTCAAAGCTTCTATGGGGACACGATGTCCACACCATTAAAGCTTCTTTTAAAGAGAATCTGAATTTTTATTTAGTGCTTAAAGCTGCCCATAATATATTTGGAAACTTTTCTTATTTTCCAATTATGGTCTGTGGTTTGTGGAGGAAGGCACTCCACTGCAGTACAACATAGGTGATCCTGAACTGAATTACATTAATCTTCCTGTTATGCCTGGATAATCTATTCTTTACCACACTGTATTTTTTATTAAAATGTTTGCACTGGTTTTTATAAGCTGCAAAGATAGCAATAAATAGAGAATTAAATATAGACAGACAGGAGACATGGAACTTTAGTCTTTTCTTTTGAGTGAGGGATTAGTAGCCTGTTTCAAACTCCAGTTGAAAACTTTTACACAGGCTTAGAGGCAGTTCAGAAAACATTCCTGAATTCTGCAGAACATGGGTTGGATATCACTGCTTGAAATTATTTTCTCAATGTGACTCAATGAATTTACAAAAAATTTACCAGCTATTTAGTACACGAGGAAGTGGGTAGTGTTTAGCATCCTGTCTGTATGTCTCATGTACTATATTCCCAATATTAATCTCTAATATTAATAAGCCTCTGTGGCTTCTGTATTTGCGTCAGCTAAGGTCTAAGGTCTAACCAAAGTGGAGCTAGACAAATCCATTACATGACAGCTCTATCAGCTGCTGCTAAGAGATCTCCAGCTGACTGCTAGAAAGGAGGTTGTATTCTAGGAACAGATCACTGTGTCCTTGCACTGTATTTTATATTCCTGCCATTAGCATCCTCTCACAGCTTCTGTCAGAGACAGAATAATGGGTGAAAATGGGCTTTTGGCCAATACAGATATACTCAACATTTGAACAGATGATGTTCCTTCTCTTAAGAGTTATCTTTGGAGCTTCCCTTCCATGCCCTGAGGGTTTATGAAGGGCAGGTCCTGCTTGACTAACCTGATCTCCTTCTACAACATGTTCACCTGCTTAGTGGATGAGGGAAAGGCTGTGGTTGCTGTCTGTCTGGACTTCAGTAAAGCCTTTGACACTGTTTCC
>JAAGNO010024951.1:92261-130314 GCA_033439905.1 Ceryle rudis
ACAATAAAGAAAACTATTTTTAAAATAAAATAGAATGTAAATCTTTTTTTAAAGTTGCAGAAGGAAAGGTTGAATGTAAATATTTTCCAAAGACGACTTAGAATAAATGAGCAATAGAAACCTGACTCTTTCTTAGTCGGAGTACTTCCATATTCCAATGCTCATCACAAAGGTGAAGGACACAAGATAGATTCAGATTTTATAACCAACTCTGTAACACATTTGAACCAGGATTTACAGTTCCCAATGGGAACTTAGAGAAAGAAAAAGAAGCCAGAGCAAACTATGACAAGGCTTTTTCATTACATGCCTGCACAGCTATAAAATGTTAACAGCTGAACAGAATAACTCAAAATGTTATTTTCTCTCCTTAATGCAGGCACCACAGTTTAAGAAGGTGGCTGCCTCTAGGTTTCAAAGAGAGTCTAAGGACTTATAGCCTAGGAGCCAGGCTCTGCAGTAATTAATCCCAGGAATGCCCTTTGCATGAAGAAATTTGAAGAAATAAATTATGCAGAATCTAATAACAAAGATAAAACATAAGTGAAAACTGCGAGAATAGACAGGGCACTAGCATTACTAATACTGTTTATATAGAATCTTTAATATTAGTACATTTAAAATACAAAACTATATATTATATCAACTCTTGTTCAAAATCAGCTACACTTTTGGAAGGTTATGGAGAAATCATTTGAACAGCACCACCAATAATAAACACTATATGGAATGTTATCTTAAAAGTCACATTTAAGCTAGGTAATGAAGTTGTGCATAGTACGTAATTGGATGTTACCTAATATTGTAGAAAAATCTTTAATATATGCACAGATTTGGGAGTTGGCTTATATGTCTCATCACCTAAGTAATAGCTAGTAAAACGACTTGGAAATGCAAAAGTTTTAGATACGTAACAGGAAGAACCTTTCAAGTAATTGTCATGAATTAAAAAATATTTTTATGTAATTTGTGAACTGACAATGCAGTTATAGGTGAATTTCTCACTTTCATATCATATTAGTGAGGCTTTCATCTCTTTTTAAAAATAAGATGAACTTCAAGTAAACTTTAGTCAGGATTTCAGGACACGACCCATTTTGAAGACGCACCTTGCTTTATACTGAAGGTGCGTATTATCTAACAAATAGGTCAGCTCTTCTGTTCTAGTTCTTTCTGTTACAGCTAAAATCAGTGCATACTAAAATTAATACACACAGCAGATAAAGAAAATAGAAGTTATTACCATAGCAATCTCAAGAGATACAATCAGGCCACAAAACTTAGAAAAAAACAGAGGCATCACTTCAAAATCAACAGGCGCTATAAAAGGATGAGTTTCAGCAACTGCAATAACAACTGTGCTTTAAGCAAATAATCACTATTCAAGGAATGAAAATGATGTTCATACAATGTTCAAAAATACCAAATCAGTAATGCACATTGCTATAGTATTACTAAAGCATAAGGTGATAGAACAGCCAACAAGCCTGTGACTTTTAAGCAGAAAATCATTTAAGCAGAAAATCGATACCTTGTATTCATAAAACTTCAGTACCAGAAAGGTAAGGAGCTGACAGGATCAATTTAAATCTATAAGTCAAAGTAGTTTATACTTAAGACTGCAAATGTAACTCAAATGCCATTTCCTTCTAGAGTTACAATATTCTCAGTAAGACACAAAAAAGTGGTTTTCATCACATATTTGATGCAGCACAAGTTAAAGAACAAAGTTTAGCCGTGGTTCTTAATTATCTTGTAACCAGAACTAAAGGTTAAATAACATACAAAAACTGCATATCAACTGCAATGACAGGCTAAAATTAGCATCCCTTTTATTGGCATCATATAGAAAGCTAGCATGTGGATGGTGATAGCCATGCCTTGACAGAAAAAAAAGAATTCCTCTGCTTTCTTGTGCTGGCCCCTTCGCCTTCCTGCTTCCTCCTAGCTTACTCCGTTCTGGACACACACCCTCTGCTTTAACTGCCAATACATCAGATGTATAAATTAACATTATAAAAGTTCCTTACCTCTGTTTTCATGTAAAAAAGATGCAAAAAGAAGAAAAGACCTACACCACCATATTGGCATGTAACCAATCAGTGGCAATTCTTTAATATGCTTCTTTTCCTCTATATTACATTCTCATTCCACAGTCATCTTCTGTTTGTGTCTTTCAGAAGATCAGCCTTAAGGGGCAATGATACAGGATTTTTATGCTTCGCAGCAACATTTACACATCATCGGTCTCTTACAAAATAATGCTGTCGTGTATGTGGTATAAAGTTTCCAGCTCTATAAAGGACAATGTCAACAAGATGCATATTCAGAATTTACTTTTCATCTGCAGCAGAGCCTCTTTTTTAAACAACAGCAGAACTGCCACGCGGGACTTATGAAGGGTAGATTTTGACTAGTTTAGGAGACTGCTTGACAGAGTCCCTTGGGAGGCAGTCCTGAAGGACACAGGGGTCCAGGAAGGCTGGACACTCTTCAGTGTCCTAAGTGTCCTTCAGAAGTCCTAAAGGCTCACAAGCTAGCCATCCCCATGAGCTGTGAGACAAGCCATTGGCAAAGACCACCGACCTGGAGGAATAGCGACCTTTGGCTGCAACTCAGGGAAAAAATGAGAATTTATGGCCTTTGGAAGAAGGGGCAGGCCACACACAGTGACTACAAAGATGTAGTAAGGCTACGCAGGGAGAAAATTAGAACTTCCAAAGGCCAGCTAGAAATTAATCTGGCTTTGGCTGTAAAAGACAAGAAATCTTTCTATAAATATATTAGCAGTAAAAGGTCTAGGGAGATCCTCCACCCTCTGTTAGATGCAGGGGGAAACATGGAAACCAGGGATGAGGAAAAGGCTGAGGTGCATAATGCTGCTTTTGCCTCAATCTTTAGTATTAGGACCAGCTATAATCTGGGAATCCAGTCCCCTGACCTAGAAGCCAGAGATGGGGAGCAGAATGATACGATCCCCCCCACAATCCACACTTTGGCTACAACAACCCCGAGCAGTGCTACAGGCTTGGGGAGGAACGGCTGTAAAGCTGCTCAGCAGAGAGGGACCTGGACGTGTTGACTGATAGCCTGCTGAACATGAGCCACCAGTGTGCACAGGTGGCCAAGAAAGCAAACACCATCCTGGCCTCTATCAGGAATGGTGTGGCCAGTAGGACCAGGGAAGTGATTGTGCCCGTGTATTGGGCACTGGTGAGGCCACATCTCAAGTACTGGGTTCAGTTTTGGGCCCCTCACTCCAAGAAGGACACTGAAGCACTAGAGCATGTCCAAAGAAGGGCAACAAAGCTGCTGAAGGGCCTGGAGCACATGTCTTATGAGGAGCGGCTGAGAGAGTTGGGGTTGTTTAGCCTGGAGAAAAGGAGGCTTATGGTAGAATTTATTGGTCTCTACAACTACCGGAAAGGAAGTTGTAGGGAGGTGGGGGTCAGTTTGTTCTCCCAAATCACAAGTGACAGAACAAGAGGAAATGGCCTGAATTGGTGCCAAGGGAAGTTTAGATTAGATATGAGGAAGAACTTTACCAAACGGGTTATCAGGCAGTGGAATAGGCTGCCCAGGGAAGTGGCTGAGTCCCCATCCCTGGAGGGATTTAAGAGTTGTGCAGATGTTGTGCTGAGGGATATGATCTAGTCAAGGTCTTCTCAGTGTTAGGTTAATGTTTGGACTAGCTGATCTTAAAGGTCTTTTCCAATCTAGGAAATTCTGTGATTCTGTGATCTCTTTCATTAATTTAATCCTCAAAAATCCACAAAAATGGAAACAAAGTTTCCAGTGGTGATTGCAGTCCTTTTTTTTGAGATGGGTGGATATGTTGAGCCAGCCTTTCCTCCTGTAATTGTAGAGACTGTGTTACCAAAGTAATCATTCTGCAAGGTCAGCATCTCATTAGGAACATCTGGGCTGCCTTCTGTATTGCTTGATCACCATGGGAACAATGGACAACTTTAGATATGAAGACACAGACAGAGGATATTGAAAAACATTGAGTAAACTTGACTCAGCAATCCTGTCAAACTTCCTGGCAGTCTCCTCAGGCTCTAGTGATTCTCCACAGGTCTATCCACAGTAAATCCAACTACTGTACTGCGACACAGGTCTCTACATAATAGTTATGCCACAGCTTGGCCCTGCTGAGTAGGATTGGACAGTAAGCAGGAATTTTGTTTTGCTGAGACTTTGGAATGAAATGCAGCTCTTTAAATATGTCAAGGGAAAAAACAGAAGAGGGGGACCATGACCTAGTATAGCCAAATCCACAGTGCACCCACATCCTGAATCCTCCAATAGGTCTTGTTATGACATTTCAGAAAGGATATGGAAGAACCAGGAAAGACACAGAGAAGGAAAACAAGGCCTGTTGGAGGAATGTAAAGGCCCTCACAGATAGTAAATGTAAATGGACTTGGACTAGGAAGTATTTTTTCACAATATTCAAAATTAAATTATGGAAATTATGGTGTCAGAGAAGTCAAAAGACAGATGAATCTAAAAATGGATGGAAAAAATGGAGGATAGATACATCTGTGGCTATTAAACAGAATGATACAAATGCAAGCTACGGCATGAAATACCTCTTAAATCCCCAACTGCCAACAGTTGAGACACCAGGGAAAGAACACTCAGATATTTCATCAGTTTCATACAGTGTTCTCCCTGGCCACTGTCAGCTACAGAGTATTCTGTGAACTGGATCCAGTACGGCCATTCTTATGTTCTTGCTTTAACTCTTGCTTTGTGTGATTTAAACTATACAAAAAAAAATATCTCATCCTTAAAAAGGATGGATTATATATCCATTAAAGCAAGGAGAGGTGCTCACAAATCAGCATCCATTAAGTCTGTATTAAGAGTACTGACATCCCTTGGGTAATGTCGTACTTTGCACTGATTAGTACAAGAGACTCCGTCATATCCTAGAATTCCCACTGGATAAAGAGAATTCTCAAAGAACTGTGAAATTTCTGATAAAAATTTCAAATGGGGCAAGTTTTACAATTTTATTAAAATAAAAAAATTATGAAGAATCAGAAGAAAGAAATAATTTATATACCATTTATATGCACATCACACGAACTAGGTGCAATGTGAATAAAATGTGAATGTAAAATGTGAATAACAGCAGCAACAGTTGTAGGCAGAGAAGACATACACCTTTCTACTTCTCCAAGGTATTAAGCTATATACTAAAGACATGTCCCTCCTTAAGGAATTTTAGGAGATTATATAATTTTGGTGGTTTTGTTCAGCAGCACAGATGGCCGCAAGAGCAAACCGGAGCAATACTGTATGAGTTTCCCATTGCAGCCTATCTTCAGCAAATGCAAAATGTCATTTTCTGCTGACATCAATTTAACTCTGGTACTTTTCACTAAAAATCTGTCTTCCTTTTCTTTTGTAGCTGTGAAGTGTCTTGAATATGTTATGGCTATTTACAGACAATGCCCTTCTTAATGGTTAAACTTGCAAATTTTAAAATGGGTTTTCTTACCTCTCCACTAGCTTTACCAATGGGAGAGTTGAGAATGAAGTCAGGAGGAGCAAAGACATCAACCAGGGCAACTGCATCATCTTTCAACTGTTTAAAAACAAAATACATATATATGGCAACTTGTGTAGCTGTCTATGGCTACCTGTGAACTACAGAGCAGCACAAAGATTATTTTCATAAAGTACAAGCTATAGGTAACTTAAAAGAAATCCACAATAAGGAGACTAGATTTATATTGGATTTTATTTTTCCTCACAGGGTTAGTTCCAAACAAGACTGTGCTTTAAATGTTTTCCTCCTTTGCTACTGGGTTTTAAAACACATTTTAACCAAGATGATACTGTTTACACACACAAAACCATGTATTTTTGAACTTTAAAAATTAACATCCAGATCCTTCTTTGAAATTTTACCTACAAAGAATATAATCCAGAATATAATCCAGTTTGAAAGGCTTTTGTATTCAGAAAAAGAATTCATGAGCTAAACCAATAATGAAATAAACAGAACTAGATTGCAGTATTTCACTGGCTTTAGAATGAAAGATGCGAGACCACAAATGTTAGAGTGTTATTTTGTAAGATACAGTGTTCACTTTTTGGTAAATAAACTAGGACTAGATTCAAGGTCAATGAGTTACTAAACTTTACAGAAAGTTACTCAGAAGCTATTAATATAATATCCTGCTCATTTACCTCCTGAAGTACAGAATAACTGATCTATGTCATTTTTAGTATTTGTATACTGTATTATCATTTAATCACAACAAACAATATTGAAGGCTTACCCTGTAGCAGAGCTCCAGAATAGCATTCTGAACAAATCTACCAGCTTGTTCACCTGAAGCATAGCCACCTGCAAATACAGTCACAAAAACCTTATAACAGTTAAGATTACACTGATAGAATCCTTTGACAAAGGAGTTCATCAGTTCAGTATTCAAAAGATTAAATAGATGCTCCTCTGTAACTGGACTGACTGTCTTTCATTAATGAGTTGACTGTAAAATTGCTAATCTGACATTTGGAGCCTTTTGCATTAACAAGCTACACTACAGCATCTTGCTGCCTACCACTCATCCTCTCCCCCAGGCACTGGACCACAGCAACACTTGTCAGTTCTCCATCATCTCTGAGCTAAGAGAATCTTCTGGGGTTAATTTGTCACTCCAGATTCCTGCTCCTGAAAATTTTGTTCAGAATGATTGTTTTATATTACACAGGCAATAAGAAAATGCTCTAATCTAAGTTCTGATCAGGATACCCTCCCCCTGCCACATTAGGGCTGTTATAAAGTGACTTGCACATTTTATTCAGGAAGCTGATCTCACCTTGATAGAGCACAGCCAGATGTTTACTTAAAGACCAGAGTCCATACAGAGCACTGAGATTCTTAAGCACTGGCTGCAGAGTGGATGGTACGTTGGGATCGTGAGTGTAGTCATGGTATCTTTGTAAGACTGTTTGTTCAATAAAAGCGATGGCTAATGATCGACAGTAGTACACCTTAGGAAAGAAAAGAAGGACTCTGAGTAACAAAA
This sequence comes from Ceryle rudis, assembly GCA_033439905.1. Taxonomy (NCBI): domain Eukaryota; kingdom Metazoa; phylum Chordata; class Aves; order Coraciiformes; family Cerylidae; genus Ceryle; species Ceryle rudis. The sequence continues at coordinate 99,314 of JAAGNO010024951.1, forward strand.
TGCAAGGAACCAATCCTCAGCTGGTGCAAAATGGCATTGATCTGGTAAAGTTAGTGGAGATTTGTTGATTTTGATCTGCTCATCTATCTTGAGATTAAAGGAAGATGAAACTCTAAGAAGAAACTCCTAGAATGTATTTGCAAAGGTTAGTTACTAAATGCCTCGTGAAATGCCTCTTAGAAACTGGATCCTAATTTCCCACTGTGTTCCATTTTGTGTACAGATTACCAGTGTAATTTGGCAGTTGCAGCCACACTGTATGGGATCAAGCAGTGACATCAGTGAGAAGACCATGCAAAATCATGTTCATTGACTTCAGGATAATTAATTAACCCATAGAACTCTAAGAAGATAAAGGTTTACATTTATATGACATTATGCAGAGTTTTATGAAGAGGATAAAATCTTCAAAGTGGTGCAGGGACCTATTTAAAACTTATTACAGTTCCTTCAAATAATAAATAAAAAATGTGATCATGTTAGCATGAATGGATTCTGTTTATGGATCGCAAGAGATCGCACTATGTTTTGAGAGAAGCATCCAACTAATCCTTGCTAACTATCCGACTGGAAAGGCAAGTCACCAGTTACTGTTAAGATGAAGCATAAAACCTTAAATGATTGTACTCACACAGGAACACTTGTTTACTTTTACATACTCCACCTTTGCTGTATCATGGCACGTGTCCTACCATGACAGACTGATGACTGAAAACATTCTAGTTGGTGAATAGAAGGGGAATATGAAACTATTGCTGTTGTGGCTGATTTGTTGCAATGCTGTAAACTGGTGTTTGGTTTTAGTCCATTTGTTCAGGTTTACGTTTTGTTCATATAGAATTAATTGATTAGCTTTTAATTTTTCTTTTTTTCTTTTAAATACTTGCATCATCCTGGCATTTAAATCCACCGTGGCATTTAAAAAAGCCATATTCCAAAGATGAATGTGTCTCTCAATAGTTGTTCAGTGGCACACAAGCTCAGAGATAGTATGAACTACAAACTACACATCTGTTCTCTGCAGATTTAGGGAGGACTTCCCCCTTACTACATTCACTTTTTAGATATGAATGTCAATTCCCTATTCAGAATGAAGTAAGTCTTAACACCACAAATGAAGCATTAAGAATTAATTCCTTATTCTTCTACCCTATAATTCTATTTCCTTCTTTAGCTTTGCTTGCACTTCTGTATTGTTTCTATCAAGCTATCCCCAAACCAAAATAATCTGGGGATAGGCTAGGAATCTCTTCCAGATCTCCCACAGCAAGAACAAATATTATATATTAGACAGCCGCTGAGCTGACAGAAAAGTGCTTCTTCATGCCTAGAGAGTTTTAAATCAAATATGTATATAACTTTAAAGCACAGCTTGTAAATCATTTTCAGATGTTTTTGAGCATGCCACTTAAAATAAGAAAGCCTGCTGTCCTGAAGATGAAATGTAGGAAGAAAACCTAATGACCTACGGTACATCAATTCCTATCTCAAAAGCAGTTATATGTCTAAGCATCTGTAAATTTTAGCACATTTTAACATAAAAGAGAAGAGAACCTTCATACTTCTGAGAAAACAATTCTCTCTAACACACTGGCCCTGGTACTGGCCTCCCAAGAGCTGGCCAACTTACAGGCAATCTGACTTGAATTTCTGTCAATTCCCTTTCTGAATTTGACTCTGAAGAGCTTCTCTAATAAGCTGCTTCTAAGGTAAAACCAGGAAAGATTTCCTCACTCAGCCAGTGGTTTCACACGGATCATCCTTTGTTGAAACTAGGCTGGCTTTTTCTAGGTGCAGAGTCGAATATACCTTCCTGATGGTTTTTAATGAGCTTTGCAGATAATGGTGAATGACACTGGCCATCCTCAGGGAACAGATCTCTCTCCTCAGTGACAAATGACAAGCATTCTTTCCTTGGATGCAGGCCATTTTTTCTCATGGAGGTAACAGAATAATTTGGGGAGCCTGGGTATATACAATGAAATCTGGGAGTTAAGCCATTCCTAGCTGTTAAAACTCCCTGGTGGGAGAGTGGACCTGCTATAAGTAGGTTGTCAGTGTTTCCTTTTCGGGTTCCAATGCTGTCAGTCTGGTATCTTTCATGAGTACTTTGCACCATAGAAATTAGAGATGGAAAAGACCTATTAGGTCATCTATACCTACCTGCCAGAGCAAGATTCTTTCCTACAGTATGTATTTCGCCACAAGAGCAGATGGAGATGGAATAATCAGATGCTGCAGTAGGTTTAATAGTAGTAGATATAGTCTCCAGAATTTGTGCTAAAAAATTACAGATGTCACTTAGCAGATGCCTGCAACTTTTCTGAAGGGAAATACATCTTGGAAGACTTCTGCTGATGGTAACTGTCCTCCTGCTATCATGTTCAATGCAATGCACATGGACATGTATTACGTTTTATTAGCTACATGACTTGCTGCTTTACGCTTGAGGAAGTCATACTTCATAACACAAGAAGATAAAACTAACAGGCTCTGACAAATTTGGATGAAAATAAGTAAATAAAAAAGCTGAGTAAGTAGTACCTGACAGTTGTTTTTTGCCTCAAAATCACTTCGCCCAGACTGCTTCTCCTTGCTCAGCTTTAGGTCACTTTCTCGGAGCAGGTAGCAAACCAGCCATTTATACGCTGCTAAAGGAACTGTGAAAAAGAGAAAACAAAAATTCTTAACGTTCATACCTGTAATGCAAGAAGTCACATGCAGCTTTTACTGAAGTCTCAGGATTTGTAAACTGAGAAGAAAACTGGAAGTGTTAATTAATCAATCCATTAACATGACACTGGCTCATTAGTGTAGATGCAAAAAATAACATCTGGGTAAGACAGTCAGACTGTAACTGTAGCGTGAGGACATAACAGGCCTGACCACACAGTAGTTCAAACCAACCCCACACTAAAAGACAAGGTATATCCACAGCTCAATTTAGACTCTGACTTCATCAAATTTTTTTAGCTTGTTCTTCTGTTCCCATTTAAGATTTTGTTCTGCAAGGTACTCAGCCTTTTTTGAGACTACAGGAACAGAAGACAGTCCACATTTTGTTGAAGCACATGACTTCTAACATTGCAAAGCTGGCTGAATGTAATCGCCTACGAATGACCTGCTTTGTACACAAATGCATTATATTTTTAGAGAGGCCTGGAACTATTGAGAAAAAAAGTACTTCAGCAAAAACTCCTTGTATGAATGCTGCTTGCCTGTGTCTTATCTTAAGATCTAATGTAGAGCATTATTAGGCAATTACAAGTGTTCACATGCTGCCTAAATTTAGGCACCTAAATTAACAGTCCAGTTACTAACAGAATTGAACAATAAACATTTTTAGAACTACAAAATAGTTCAGTAGGTATTAAAAGAGAGGAGATAACGTGTTTAGGTTTTATTCTGCTGGATTTCACAAGCTGAAGACATGCAACAAAGAAGAAAGAAAGCAGTTGTTTTGAACTACTTTTTCTTACAAGCCTTTGTATTTCGAAGTTATTCAGATTTTACTTCATAGCTCTTATGATACTATCTCACTCAGTACTATGCATCACTATCCAAAGTTCATCTTTTTTGCAATTATTTGAGGACTGAAATGGTTACTGAATTCTATGAAACACCTTAATTGCTCCTTATATATTAAGACCGGAGTTTCTTCCCCTAGTATGTTCTCAGTTTCTCAGATTCAGTTTTGCTTAATGCCCTGTCACTATCTCATTATCTGCTCAATTATTCATTAATTTTTGCCTCCAAGGGCCAATCTGTGATACAGTGATACAAAAGTGGGAATGGCATCTAACGTCATACTTGATTTGATTATAGCAGAGTGAGCCAGAAAAATTGCAGGAAATTTTCTTTCACCATTACTCATTTTTCTCTATGCAACCAAAAGCGACTGTCAAAAACAGACACACTTAAAGCCTTTACAATGTATTTCTAAATCACTTGTATGGTTTTCTAAAATAAGATATTTTAGTAACATAAAGCAGTGGCAATCAATTCCCCTTACAACAGTTTCACTTGAAAACAAGTGGCAAAAAAACCCCAAAACAATAGATCACAAATGCTATTTTAAAGGAACAAAAATGGGAGAGAGATATCTAATGTTACCTTTCATTCTGGGATTAAGGCTGGTGACGACAGGATGTATTTTAAAATGCAAACTATGTTCTTAGTAAATGCATACAATACAAAGAAAATCAGCAAACAGTAATATGACAATAGGTAGCAGATGTTGAATCTTAAATCTCTGGATCATTTCCTCCGGAAAAGAATTTAAGATTCTATAATCAATTTAACAACAGCAGAAGGCTACCTGAGGAGTCCATGCAATCTTCAAAACTAACAGCTGTGAATTTGCATCCAAGGATATGATGGTAGTCCCGCAAAAAGTTTATTGTTCCAAAAGGGGATTCAAAAGGAGCTTTATCTGAAATACCAAAGAAAGTAAAAGTGATTTATGAGAAAAGAAATCAGAATCTTTGGAACTAAAAGCCTGTTACAAAGCCATGCATACAGTTAATAGGCCAGATGCAATTAGGCCATAATATTTATTTTATTATGGCCTAGTCCAGCCAAATGAGGGCTGGTGGACAAGCTGATGAAAAATTTGACATTACTGCCTATGAGCCCCATAAGATTCAACTGCTATTGCTGAGTTTACCAGTTCTGTAAGATGCTGGTGAAACTCACTGCTAGAAAATTGAAACGAAATCATATACATAGAATTATTATCATTTACAGAGAACTAGAAAACGTACTGATGGATATTGCTGCCAAGTTAGGTGACACGAACTGTTTTAAGTACAATGAGCAGAGTTCACCTGGACTTAAAACATCTTCAGGAGTACTTCTATTGAATTCAACTGCACTTCTCAAGGAGTAAGATACTACTCAACCTCATTAGGGACGGCAAAATATCTAGCTAGATTAGGCAGGACTTAGGAGAAAGAATAATTCTTTGCAGCAGATATTTGTGTATTGTGAATGCATCATATGATGGAGTCTGTAGCACATTATTTATGCTCTACAAAATGATTAAATTACTGTTGATTGCTTTCAGTATGAAATTACCTCCAAATTCCATTAACTACACCCTGTTGGGTCCAGCGTAGGATTCCGCAATGAAAACTTACCTCTAATGCAATTCATCCAGCTCATTAAGTAGTTGCTGGTTTGCTGAATCAGGACGTTGTTATCTCCCTCATATGTGCAATTTGGATCATTGTCATTTCGGATTTCTCCCAGACGATTCACTTAATAAGAACAAGTGCATCACTTAATATATTGCAATCTATTAATGGAAGCTAACAGGGACTAAATGTTCTGTGACAAAATGTAAGATAGTTGTCTGTTCCTGTATGTAGATTTATTGTTACCAACAAATGAGCTTGAAAGTTCACTTATTTAGCCTATAAAAATTAATATACTGGGAAGATTTTAGAAAAGTGTGGCATTCACCTTACAAGTGGAATTTTCACCTCTAAAGCCTGTATCTTTATTTTGGGAACTGAGATGGAATCACGTGTAAAGTCTATCCAAATGCTAGTGCTGATAGTTTTTTGTGGTAACAGGTACAAAATGAACTTTAAAAATATGGATATGAGGAACCGTCCTCCCCCATATTGCTAAAGTTCAGACACCGTAATGCAACAACAGTCAAAGAACACATCAACGTAACCATTCTTTTTCTGCTCAATGTCTGCAGTCACCTGCAACTTACTGGCAAGATAACCATGTCCTCCACAAGCTTCTCGACACTCCTGGGCTGCCTGCTGAGCAGTCCAAGAAGACAGTGGTTTGCTGGCAGCAGATAAGGCATGAATCTCACGTCCCAAATCAGCCTTTGTGAAAAACACATTACAAGTGGGTAATAGCTTTTACACAAAGTAAGTTTGTGAAGAGTTAAAGCCATAGTTATGTGTACTGCTTTACAATGAAGGGAAGAGTAACTGGCTCTATGTACATAAAATTTTCTGAGATGTGTGAAAGGGCAGGGCATATTTTTTCTCCCCAAAAAATCCCTGCCACAAATGAGAAACCTTCCGTAGTAGCTTTCTTATATGGGATAGCACTAATTTGTGCCAGGACACGTGGGTACATCTTAGCTCAGATGTGCCAGCTGACACAGCATTGCATGGGTAACTCACTACTCGCCAACCTTTTCCTCCCCAAGATGAGACAGGTTGTCAAAGGCAGCATGTCCAGAGAAAACTTCTATTCCATCTGTGACATAAGCAATCCCTCTCTCCCTATTCAGCAAGGGGATATTAAAAATAGTTATGGCCTCACATGGTTTTCACTGATGTTTCAAGCACCAATTCTGCAAAGAGTAGGAAAAGGTACAGCTTCAGTTTCCGGAGAAACACAGTAGCCTGAATTTATACTAACTTTGTTGGCCCTCCTTTGAAAATCTATTTGGAATTCCAGTTGGTGGAGAGAGTGGATTGATGCTACAAAAGCTTTCTTAAGAGTAACTCCCTGGTTGTTGGCTTTTTTGTTTATTTGTTTGTGGTTTTTTAAGATCTCCTGTAGAACAAAAGGATTCCATAAGGATTACATTCTTAATATTGTCAACAATCAGATTTTTTAAAACACAATTTTTTTTCTGATAGTCACTGTTTTGCCTACAATTAGTGACTGCACTGGACATGTCCAGAAATAAAATACCAGATTAAAAAGAATCGGATTCTTCTGCAGTTTGTGCAAAGAGGAGAAACTAGAATGCCCAGCCATTAGTACACAAATATTTAATGAGCTTTATTTTACATGAAAAAAAGCCTGACTGTTTAAAAGAGATCTGAGAAACACACAGGCAGTGTCTAGGCTCTAACAATTAATATAGTTTAAATTTTGAAAGCTAAATAAAATGTACATGGTATAAAAAAAACTCAAATCAAACCGCACTGCAGTTTGGCTTTTCTTTGAGAATCAGTCCTTGTACAGAGACAGATTGGTCAAATGATTTCCTCTGTAAAGGAATAACTGCAAGCTGTCTGATTGTGGATGAGAAATTCAGCATTAAGACTCAAAAGTCTTCACTTTTTTCTCCAAAAATATTTATCTTAATTCATGAATAATGAATTACAAACTTAAGACAGATTCAAAGAGTCTGTGCAGCAATTAAGAATAATATAATTTCAGAAAGTCTTTGATATATATCCCCTGCAGTATCATTTACAACAGTTATAAGCTGAATATGCATTATCATAATATATTTATGATAAACAATTCCGCAAGGGAACATAACCTTAAATCCCACAGAATTCAATAAAACTTAAAGCTCTCCATCTAAACTAATTTGGGTGCTTTTCTGAAGCCAACTTCCATCATTACTTTGTACGTCCTACATTTCTGAGACATTGCTCTAGCTTTCTTGATTGTAAGATGGCAAAGAATTTCTAAGTAGGTCCTTAACAATTTCCAGTTTATTATAAGAACTCAGTGAAGAAGAAATGTATCTCACCTGTCTCTGATTCCTTTGCTTTGTCAATATGCCTGCATAAAATTCTATGAAGTTCTCAAACAGGGATTTGGAGAAATGATCTAAAGCATATGCAGCAGCCAGATAAGGAAGAAGACGCCATTGCTAGAATAAAAATTAAATAGATTTAATTGCAAATTGATATATAGTTTTTACATATATGCAACTGTCTTATAACATTGAAACAACCCATTTGTTGCTACTTTGTTCAAATGTAAAACTTTTAATAACCATTTATAAACATCATGAAGTGTAACTAGTCTATACACAAGTTACAGTCACGTTATTCTAGTTCATGCATTTTATGAATTTGTGATAAACTGTTCTGTTAAACCAGTGCAAAAGTTCACTGAAGCTTTGGGAACCAAGGACATATTTTTGCCCTGTGTTTATACAATGTCTGGCAAGCCAGGGCCAGTCATGATTCATGTGTTTATTCAGTACCCACATGACAGATGTTGTAACTGTTTCACTTGTGTGTACAGTAGTGCTGATTGCATTCTGTGAAAAAAAACCTAGGGTTGTAAAGCACAGAAAAAAAGCACCTTTGCTGCTCCACGCAACTCAGAGCCCAGGAAGAAAAAAAGAATATGCTGGAGGAAGCTTTTATGGTAAAGCAAGAAGGAAATAAGAGGTTCAGCAAGCAGAGACCACAGAACAAGCCAAAACTGGGAAAAATTGAGACTTGAAGAATAGAGGCAGACCTTGGCTCATCCAGAAGAGGTGGAAAGAAGGCAGCTTTCGCTGGGTTGTAGCAACCCATGAAATCTGTCACATTACAAGCCTAAGTGCAAACCCAGAAAAAAGCACACACTTTGCAAGGACAAACTGGGCAGGTTTGTTTTCAGCACTTCTTAAATATTAATCTTTCTTATTCAGCAGATCTGAGTTTTTTCTATTTCCCAGTTATCCTGCACACTCTAGTTCTACTTTTTCAGAGCAAAATTTGTTTTTCATCTGCATAATCTTCAGAAAAACCATTGGTTATAATCCCCTAAAAATCAGTGCTAGCTTGAGACTTGCCATAATGAATATCATTGATTTCTATACTTTTAAAGCATAAAGCCTAAAAAGATAAAAAATGGCATAGCAGCAAAAGAGGCACTGACAGTTTTAAATAAATAGTAGTTTCTACATCTGCAGTACTTTCACATGTGCATAGAAGACTGCCTTCCTCTGGAAATGCTGCTGTTTTCGAAGACAAATATTTCTAGGTACTTAAAAGAAACATGAATATTTTGAATTTTGCTATTCTAAGAACTTATGTCAAAAGATTGATCATGCCAGGAGAAGGTCTTGAGCTGGAATGCACCCCCACAGCTGCACTAGAATGACACTTCACATGATACAGACAGCTTTAATTTCACTAATATCAGTGTCGCTATTTTGATCTGCAGTAGGTCTGAATCTGAGTTTCGTTATATAGTCTGTAGGTGTGAATTCCAAAGCATTTACCTGTGTTTGGTATTCAAGAACGGGTATTTCTTCATCATCAGTTGGTCCAAACTGACGGCGAGCTGCTGAGAAGCGAATGGCAATTGATAAGGCAAGCTTTAAATTGGTTGTGGAAACTGCTGTGATCAGAATTCTGCCAGTGGACAAGGATCCCAGAGCTGCACTAAAACGCTCTTTGACATCCTGAAGGAATAAAAGGCACAGACTGAATGGTGAGGCTGATATTTCATTTCCATCTCCCATAAAAAGACAACTCTGGTAGCACTACCCAGAAGCCCAGAGGACTGGCCACTTTTACTTCTCGACACATTCAAATAAGGAGTTCAGGCAAGACTCAAAAGTAATTTCTCTGACTTTGGGATCAATGAGGTAGCGCAAACACCAAGAAGTCAGTAAAGTTGAGATGAGACATTTCTGAAAGGCAATTAAAAACTCCAGCATTCTTACTATCTCATGTGAAATTGTGAACAGTTCTATTTAAGTCCAGTTATCTAGTGCTTCCCAACATAAGAGGCCCACGTGATATCTCTTAACCTACTTATACCTTTGTATATTTAATGAACTGTATTAATGAAACAAACCCTTGATTCATACCTTGACTGAACTTGAGTACTTCCCCTCAGCTGTAATATCTCCAGCTATATTCAGTATGTTTTCTTTAGGTATCCTGACATTATGGAACAAAGCAAATCTGTTTAAACAAATACACAAACAATGTAAAACCTACATCCACATAGTCTGAGGTGTCTACATTACAGAAAATCAGTCATAACAAAGACACGATTGCACGGTGATCTCAGGCGTATCAGTGAACTAAAAACAGTGCCCGTCAAGCCAGGTAGGTAATTTTAGGAGAGTACAGCCTGGGAAAACAAAGGCTTTCAGACTCAGAGCAGCAGAGGAAATTCAAGATAGGAAATTATTTGTTTTAACTCTTCAGATTGTTGTTTTATTTTGTTTTTTAAAGATGATGCTTACAAAAACAAAACAAACACCTCGTTGAGTCTAAGAGATCATTCCAGCAGCTTTGTAAGTAAAGAAGTAAACAACTAAGGGAAGCATGAGCAATGTATTCTGTTTGAGGGGAAAGACAAGTAAAGTTACTTATTGGAGACCTTCTACAGAGGCAATTTGACAGACTCTTTCACTTAAAGCACAGAAACCTCACCTGAATTCTCAGTCTGCATGAGTTTAGGTAAGTTACTTAGCTTGATATCTCAGCAGCTGAAGAACTTGGGAAGATGGACAACTTCTTTCTCCTGCTCAGAACCTGACTGGGCCATTCAGACTCCTAATAACTCCCTGCCACGAACAATTCTGCTGAACCACTTGCTTTACTGAAGTGTTTCCCAGTCCAGTCTGGAGACTGCTTCAGAATAGAGACCCTATATATTTTTATATGTCTAAGACATAGATCTGTATTACTTCACTACAAAAGAGGACACAGCTGAAATAGTGCTCTGAGAAGGAACTGAATGGAGAGTTCTCCTTTGTTTAAACTGAAACTAGAATTTCTGTTCCCTGAAATATGGCATTTTAAACGGGAAGAACATGATAACCTTTTCTAAATTGTGGTGCTCTAGCAGCAATAAAGAAGGAAGTTGTTAGAATAGGCAGAATGTCCTGAGTATTCACATTCTTCACCAAGAAAGTGTATGAACTCTTTCACCCAAATGGGCAATACAACCTGGCACAATAGCAGTAATATCAGCGCCACTCACAAATATCTCAGCATCTAACAGCACTTGAAAAGCTGCATTTGTAATCAAAGCAAAGTCCCTTTTCCTGCCAATATAGGCTGATCTATTTCGCAAGGCTCTCAAGAGACAGGTCTTTCACATTAATAAATTACATAAGGGCTGCACTGCTGCACGGACTTTAAAATTACAAGTTGTTTCCAAGGAAACATATCTGCATAGTGAATTTATTCAGCCTTAGAGATACACAGTATTTTCAGACTTAGCCACAGAGAAAAGCATGCTATACTAACCAAGAACCAGCTGCTCACTGGCTCTAATGATGCTAAATAGTGCTTTATTAAGTGCCAGTTTCAGGGAGACAGCACTACTTTGTTATAGAGGCAATTTCAGAATTTCCAAAGTCTGATTTCCATCTTTGTTAGTATTTTTTCATGTCACTGAAAGTAAGAAATCTCATTCAAAAGCGATCTTTTAGTTAAATTTACATTCTCTGCTCCCAAACAAAATCCATCACAACTAAAACTGTACAGCAACTCCAATATTTGTAAGCAATAGCATGTATGTTAGACAGAACTTGAGCTTTTTAATTATTATTTCTCATTACTTAATTACAGGAAGGTGTGTGTGGCAAGTTTTAAGTCCCTAGACACACACACTTTCCTAGTTACTGTACATCCATATGATTACAAGAAGGTGCTTCCTCCTAGGAGCTTACAATCCAAACATAAGGCAAGAAGCTACAAAGGTGTTCAAACAAAAACTGAGGCAGACACTAATTACTGAAGAATACTTTCTTGAGATGATACCTGCCAGTCACAGCATGTTGGCAGCTAAGCACTGGCATTTTTTTATAAGCCATAAGAGCAAATGAGAATTTTATGGAGAAATTTGAGTGATGAAAGTAAGGGAGCATCATGGATAGTTTAGAGAGGATCCCTCCCAAGTAGGAAAAGATGTGTGGAGGAAATCAAGGAAATACTATTATAAAAAGCTACTGAACGGGTGATAAAAACTGGAATCAGAAGACAGACTAAATGAAGGGTTGACATAACAGAGAGATGATACAGTCTGTGGGGCACAGATTAGGAAGAAATTTCAAAGGGCTCCAGCTCTTGGGCCTTCTCTTTGCAAATACGTATTTCGAGCATGTTTAGTCCTGTGGGTGATGAATGGTAAGATCTGTGGTAGTAATGACAATGAACAAGATGACAAATTTTGTGTTTTACACTGTAGTGATAAATTCAATTCATTCAGCAAAGCTGTGCCACTGTAGAAAACTATTTATACTGATACATGCTTGAAACTCTAGAGTTCTTAAAAAGCAAATTCAAATCCAATAATGGATAAATCTACATACTAATTTAGGAAATTCACGCCTACTAATATTAAACACAAGGCAGGATACAAGCCAGGATGCTGCTGGCCTTCTTGGCCACCTGGGCACACTGCTGGCTCATGTTCAGCTGCCTGTCCACCAGCACCCCCAGATCCTTTTCTGCCAGGCAACATTGCAGCCACTCTTCCCCAAGCCTGTAGTGTTGCAGGGGGCACTTGGCCTTGTTAAATCTCATACAACTGACCTTGGCCTATCAATCCAACCTGTACAGATCCCGATGCAGAGCCTTCCTATTTTTGAGCAGAACAACACTCCTGCTCGGGGTGATGTTCTCTGTAAACTTAATGAGGATGCACTTGATCTCCTCACACAGATCATTGATAAAGATACTAAACAAGACTGTCCCCAAAACCGAGCCTCGGGGAACAACACTTGTGACCAGTCACCAACTGGATTTACCTCCATTCACCACAACTCTCTGGATTCAGCCACCCAGCCAGATTTCAAACCAGTGAAGAGTACACCTTTCTAAGCCACGAGCTGCCAGCTTCTCTAGCAGAATGCTGTGTAGGATGGTGTCAAAAGATTACCTACAATTATTTTCATTAAAACCCACAGGTATACTCTTATTATAATAACTTCTTTCACAACTAGAGGACCACGATACTAGATTTCCATTCATTATATAACAATCTATTTTCTTAAAATCAAAATTAGTTCAAATAACGTTTTTTTATAGTTTAGAATTTTCACTTAATATTGCCCATTACAGATACATGATATCCTTCTTTTTCTGTAAAACTGCTATCAAAATAAATGCATATAAGATGGCAAAACCATTAAGAAACAAAAGAGAGATAGAGAACTGGCAATTAAAAATCACACAGAAAATTCCCTTGTATAAAGAAATAAGATATATGCCTATAAGCACCAGTGTTGAAAATAAAAGCAGAACCTTACAGGTCCTAGGAGTGAGGCAACCTTGTGAGATACTTGCCAACTGCTGTTATGCTCCTTCTCCAAGAACTTTGCTATTTGAAATTGTTAGACATACTGGCCAATCTGAACTTGATATTGGAACATATTAAAAGTAAACGGTAAGATTACTGAAGTCAGTGACCACATTTCTAACAGTTATTGGCCTAGAAAGCATAGTGAATAGACATGGACCACATCTGTCAATGCATTTAGGGGAAAAATCTCTAAGTATTGAAGAAATAGCTTACAATAACAGAACTGTATACACAGTCATGGGGATATCATGTACCAGCAAAGCTGGAAAATGGCTGAATTTCACATGGCGATGACAAGACCATAGGGTTGAAAGCTACCCTACTTAGGGCCTCTTCTGCAGAGCAAAGAGTGTGGCTGAGATTAAGACCTCTCAGCAAGAAAGACAGATAGCTGTCACTTTAGACACATCTCACAGAGCTCTATAGCAATGTGCAGTTTTGCAGCATGTAGCCCACGGGTAGAAACGCCTGTATCACACAGATTTCTACCTAGAGTAGCTGAGCAGACTGAAGCACCGTTCCAACAGCAGCATTCTTGTTTGGGTTCTTTGGCCAATGGTTTAGGGAACATTTCAAGCAAAGTTAATTCTACTTACTTTCAATCATGCAATAATAATTCATCTGGTGTGCAGTAATGCTGATAAAAAAGGAGCAGCTGGAAAAGCTACAAACTCCTTTTACCAGTACTAAATTAATAAGCTGTTACCTATAGCACAAATAGCTCCAACATGCTTTGGTGAAGTTCAGACTCACTAAAACTCCTTTCCTGCCAGCTTTTCTTATTGACTACTTTAGAGACAGTGCAGTGATAGTTCCTTCAATACTTCCAGGCAGAAACAGAAAGCAGGTGAATGGTACTGGAAGGCTGTGAATGGAGTGATCTCATGGCTGTTTATGGGATACAGTAAACCTTGGGAAGAATAACACTTCAGAGGTTTACTGAGAAACTTGCAGAAGGAGAGAAAACAGCCACATATTCCAGACTGAAACTCACAGACAGGGTCAAGTTGAGAAGAGCTGCAGAGAAGCTGGGGAAAACTGCAAGGCACTATTTTAGCTTTAGTTTCTACAATGAAGGCTCTATGCTACGAATGCAGATCTGTAACAGTAATGCTCAACAGAAATGATGAAACAATATAGCACTTTATAGGCCTCCTAATCCTATCTTAATGGACTTCATGGACACACAAAGACTCACCCTAACATTCTAATAGTCAGTGTCAGTCTTGGAAGGAGTTTTGGCTGTGCAGACTCCTGCAACTGTCGAGAGATGAGAGAGTTCTTCTAAGGAAGGAAAAATAACGTTTGAAGTTCACTGCAGATGTGAATATACTGCAACTGTATTTCTGTGGGTGATAAATGAGTGACCAGATCTGAATCTACCCTTCCCCATTAGCACCATCGAGTGCCTGTCAGTGTGAAATGGCTATTGCTACACAGCTTGGAGGTACCTTTGAGTGACAAAAATGAGGGGATAAGACAGCACTCTTCATCAACATGACTACATCTTAGCAACGTGCACAGCACTGCATGTACCCGTAGAGGGTCTAACCTTGATTGCAGAAACTGAGTGGAGAGGGCAAAAGAGGGAAATATCAATGATTCCATGGCAAAAATCACTGTTTTGACTTAAATTGCAAACATGAGAGATGTGTCTTGCAAAATATTTGGCTTAACTGTGAAAGTGTCACTGTTTACAAGGACTGAAGCATTGATGGTCCTGTATTCAGATAATGTAAGTACAAGTACAGGCATCTTTAACATTTATTTTTATTTTACAGCTACTTAATTACTATTGCAGTTGTTTGTGACTTGGGTCAGAGTCTGCAAGATAATAAAAACATTAAACAACCACAAGCTTGTTTATTTGAGAAGCAAGATAGATTTCTACACTTGCATTCTTATTGACACCCATGTACTGTCCCTTTCTCTGTACTGTAACAGTCTTTTCGGTGGCCTTGCAGTGAACCAGAACTGACAAACGATCTGACTGAAGACAGCCAAGTTTTGTGGGTTTTTTTTTGTCAGATTAGTTTTCAGGCAGCTCCTGTGCCCTGAGTCCCCTACACAGCTACGTAAATGTTTGTCCCAGTACAAAGAAAAAGACAATGTGGGAGTAAAAGCAAACAACCAAAGATGCTGAGTATGGAAATTATCTTCACCAAACTGCTTCTTCAGACTGTAAGATGAAGCTCCAAAGACTATTTATGCTTCAACCACAAATCCTATCTTCCTAGTGAAATAACTGCAACTATTGCAAGATCTAAGTAAAAGTTAAGAGGATAAATATTAGGAGACAAAAGACATCTGAAGGACTAGACTTTCATATGTTCTACCCTTAAAGCAGTAGCAAAATCTTAATGTATTATTGGCACTGATTCTGTAATAGTAACAAAAAAAAAATTAATTAACCATTTAAAAGTCATCTGTAAAGGCTTGGAGCTTGTGTCATGTATGCCATCTTCACCAATACACAGGGAATTGTAGTGAGGGCTTTCAGAACCTGCAGTCTCTTTCCAGGAGTGATTCTTTTGCTCCACTTAATGCTTTTCTGATGATAAATCCCCTTTACCCACTTCCTCTTGGGTGTTTTCTTTCGTTTTCAGTATCCAGAAAACTCAGCCTGGCCTCAGTGACTGCTGAAGCATGTTGTATGGATGGATAGATTGTTCACACTTTAATTGTACATGAAAGGTTGTTAAACGGTGAATATTCTAAGTTTTCTGAAGTCCATCACTGTAATTAGATACGGCTAACAATTCTTCTTCCTCCAGAAAGATCCTTTTCTCCCCTTCAAACAATTCTGTTAAAATAGCTATCTTTCTGTCTGGCAGCGGTTTGCTGTATCTCTGATAGCCTCCTTTCACTAGTTCTTCCCTTATCGTAGGTTTTGTCTGCTCCCAGACTGTATACACGTTATCAGTGGATACAGCTGAATGAGCTCAGAGCATGCTTTACAAAGACGGGCATGTTAGGCACCATTTCAGAAACACACTAATAACTGATTTTCAAACTCTTCCCCATGCAGATTCAGCTGGGAGTCATTGCTATTTCTGGAGTGGGGAAAGCAGCAATTTGATACTAGTTCCAGTTGGACATGAAACTGGTTTACCACTGGTTCAGTGGCGATCATTTACTGACATGCATTGCAGTAACGGGTAATTTTGGTAATGTTACATTAGCCAGGGCAGACAAAATAAAACCAAAGGAAAGAAAAAGAAATGCCTCTCAGCACTTATCCAAGCTCTTGACTTTTGTCCCTCCTCTTATGGCTGCCATTCATTTTATTGAAAACCCTTGGATCCCAAATACCCAGAGGCTTTTCAGCGGTTGCTTTCCTTAGCTACTTCCAGTTTGAGATCTCAGCACATTTCAAAGACTGCCAGAGCGCTAGCAACAGGTGGACATTTTTATATTATAAAGACTGAAGCACTTGCATCCTCTGGTGGCAGTCTGAATTTGTACTTTGTTAGCAAAACAAAAACAGCCTAAACTGTCCATAAGAAAAACATTTGAGTTCTATTTTTAACCTTTTATGTATTGATTACACGAATTGTAAATGATAGAGAGAGAAAGAATAATAATTTAAAATGTTTTAAAGTGATTTTGTCTTTTTTTGTCAGGGTAGCTAGTTACAAAGACTTGCATACCCCATGCGATTTTTGGACATTCCAATTATGAAGCTACAAGAATTATTTGGAAAGATAGAAGGAGCAGGCCAGTCAACCAGATTTACACTGCAAAAATTCTCACATTACTTCTGAAATTCCTTCCCTTACTAAAAACATTACACTCTGCATTAGCAGGAAACCAGCCTTCAGCCAAATGACCCAAGAGAGTAATTGTTTTCCAAAGCCAGAAGGGACAAATACAATCACCTACTCTGTTCTCTTACATAGTGTAAATCGATGGCATTTTCCAAGGAAACTCTGGCATTTCTTCCTCATGTCCTGTGTAAGTGTTCAGGAGCTTATCTCTCTATACTCATACTGAAAATCAGTAGCATAAATATCTTGAAGTACAGGAACAAAATCTGACACGTCCGCCAGAGATGTCTGACCAATCTTTACTCTGACCATTTATCCTGAGCATAACCACATGAAAATGTATCTGACTTACAGGTGTCTATGGTAGTTGAACCAGACTTCACTCATACATTCCAATAACTAGCAAAGCATGCAATAGAGACAAACACTTGCAGTCACAGCATGATAGAATGTTTTCTCATCATCACATATAGCTGGCTTCTTTACTGCAGGCTGTGCTTCCCTGGGATAAGCAAGGATGTAAGATTACTAAACTGCTTAGGAGAATACCCTCACAAGGCAGTGTCTGGTGTAATGTCTCCCTGTGAATCTTGGTGTTTCGCAGATCATGCAACCAACAGTCCATTTTCTAGAGTGGCACAGCTTGGCATCTCTGCAAACAAATGCAGAACTATGAAGCTACTACCTCTCAAGTCCCCATCCAGGACTTCGTGTACTTCTGAGAAGCGATGTGTACAAGTCCTGACATTTTTGACAGCTCAGTATGAGGAGGAAGGTTGCATAGTGAAAACTAGTTCTCTAGTTCTTGTGAACAATGTTGGCATCTTAGCCCCAGACTTCTCCAAAAAAAATAGCTGAGGTACATGGGCAACAGAGGCTCCTAGAATTTTCAGCTGAAGCAAGGGTATCTGTTGGTAACCTCGGGCTCCCTCATCCCTCTATTTTAATCTGCAGGTGCTCTCTTTAACTTAAGCTTTCTTAGTGCAGGAACTGTCTTAATCCATACTTAAGAAATCTAGATCCATGACTGGGGCTCCTCAGGCACTATCGTTAGCAGAAAATAATATTTTTTTCAAGCAGCATATGCAAAGTAAACAGAAAGATTAGAATGCCCTATGATTGCTTTAAATGATATATGATGTCATAACTAAGATAAGGGATTCCATCTGATATTACAATAGGAAGTCACTGGTATCTCTTATTTACAGTGTATGATGTGGATTATCATTTCAGATATTTTAGGAAATGCTCTATTTTTTTTCCAGAAGACCAAAGGATAAATGGATTTAAAATTATGTGCTTCTGATGTTATGTGACAAGCACACTCATCTCCTTCTTCATGTTGTTCATAAAACTATGCTGTAAATTACGCGTGAACAGCAGAATTTGAACGTTTCTACAGAAATAGGAAGCTGAGTTATATTTGACTACTCAGGCCCATGTTGCTCTGCCATCTGGTGGCTATTAGTTTGTAACGCATGTGCAGGCAAAAATACCCACCAAAACACCAAACTCCCCTCTTTTCCAGGCTTTTTCTCACGTTTTTCCTCTGTAAAATTTAATTTTCTATATGTTGGCTTGTTTTTTTAAAAATTTATTTCATCTGTGCCTTCAGGCAACAGAGCATCAATGAGAATAAGCTACTTAAACATATAAGTCCATGCTATTTTTACCATCACTGGCTATTTGGGACATCAGGAGGAGGCTGGAACAGGCAAAGAACTACAGAAGACCTATGATCTTCTGGAAAGCCAGTCAAAGCCATTTGAAAATTAGGATGTCTATACGTTGTTTACTGCAATGGCATCTCATGGAGGACAATATATGTATCTGTAATGAACTAAATTAACAGAGAGAGGTAAATTTGAGGCATAAAGATGTGACTCATCCCTGACCCTTACTATTTTCCTTCTCTGTCTTTATATAGAGCTATGTAACTAATACAGGGGTTTCAATCATTACTTTTACATAATGTCTGTTTTAATGCAGAAATCTACCTCAATTTCTTAATTGTTTCTTCTCCACATCAGGTGCCTTTGGTTAGCAAAGCAGAGCCACAGTAAGGCCACTGAGGTCCATGACTCAGAAATGGAGCCCAGGTACACAGAGACTACAGGAAAAAAAACCAAACCCAACTAATCTTCTTCTTTCTGCAATGAATGGGGTTAGCCTAAAAATCTCATTGTTTAAACAACATACCTAGTATCTTGTTTGCTCTCTCTACTGCCTAGTAGAGTACTACTAGTAAAGTACTGCTAGTATCTTCTCTACTGGGTCTCATTAATCTTACAACTTTACTAACAATATAATAAGGGGATAATAAATAAGGGGAATTCACATGAGTACCGGTAGCACTTCATATTCTAAAAAGTGAGAGCCATAGAAAGACTGTTTTTATTGAGATAGAAAATAATGCAAATCAAGATCTTTGAACCTGGGGTTTTATTTTAGAAATACCAACAACTTAAAACCACTAGTGAATACCTCAGAAGTAAAGACAGAACTGACATAGGAAGATATTTGTACCACTACAGTGTGATATAATCTATATAATCTAGAATGTTTCCTCCTGCAAATGTATTGACTTACCCATTATCCAAACCATTCAGTCCGATTTTTTTTCCTATGTCACCTACCATCACACCTGGCATTGGTAGGAGAGTTTTTATATCTCGAATCTGCACAGAAGTGGAATGACACATTATTTCAGTTGTGGAACAATGAAGTTACTGGCTGAACTTTTCAAACAGTGAAAATATTCCCAACTTGTATTCTGTTATTAATGCTAAAGAAAACTGGTTTTTTTCAAGCACGTAATCCTGGATATGACTTGTATTTACATCTCCTTTCAACCAGGACATAGTGAAAATTACTTTGGCAATATGACATTAATTATACTAATATGACAGTAATTACATCACTGTGTTAAATATGCCTTAACACTGATAACTACTTTCATCAGACTAGCAGTGAAACCTTCTTCAGGTGTCCACAGACATAGTGTGTCCAATGGAATTTTTATATATCAATCAGCTTTATTTTGTCATAAATTCTGTTCATTCTGCAACTAGCTCATTTTGTTATGCCGTATTTACATTGCCTATTTTCTCATGCTTTTAATCTTACAACTGATCTCTGTGGTAAAAGCTTGCACATTTCATGCACGTCATCCTGCAGCTTTGGCAGACATAAATCATCTTAAGCTTCATCCAAGAATATAAGGACTTCATATAGCATAGGTTAGTTCTAATTTAATAGGTAGTGTGATAATCGAGAGTTTTTTCATCTCTTCTGTATTTTTTTAGAAGCTTTTGCAGCAAACTGGCAGTATAAAAGCGGCTGTACAACCACCAAAAAATCAGTGAACATTTAAAAACAGTACACTTGTTACAACTGCGATCAGTGCTGAAAGCATTAACTGAAGTATCTGCTGGTTTGATATAAATAACAGCATAACAGAAAGTCTTTCACTTGAACCCATTCTCCTCTAAAAGAAGATGAGCAATATTTCTACCTTACCTGTACAATAAAGGAATGTATTCCTTGGCACTGTCCATCAGGAGTATAAAGCTGGGCATACACAACTGCATGAGTGGCATGTTTCCCCATATTACCAACCCAGAACTTTGCAGCTTCAAAGTCAGGAGTATTGATGATAAATTCCTGTAGCCAAGATAGAAAGGAGAAAATTATAAAAATCATAAAAATCAACACATAGCTTTTTTTTTTTTAATTTCATGACCATAGCAATGTTTTGAAAACAACCCTTAACTGCTAGGGTTTCATTCTGTACTCCAATAGCTTATATCTTTCCTACTGTGTTCAACTTGGAGAGAATACATGTAGTCAAAAAAAAAATACAGCTGTAGAAGTTCATTACTTCATTGTAAAGCCCAAAATTCAGCCTTTTAATTACTCATTTGAGCAGTTTAAAAAAGTAAAGCCAATTAATGGAATCAGAAGCATTTCCTAGATCTTGGGTTATGCTGAGCTGTGAGTCCATGTGAGGGACTGTGAAGGCTGAAACCTACGCAGGGACCATCTGCTTCTTATGCAGTTTTGTGTGGAAAGGAAGCCTGGTTGACAGAGTGAAAGGCAGCACGCTTCCCATTTTGGACAACAAGGGAATCATGACTGATGGGAATTCTGAAGAACACATTTATCCTGAAACTTAGACGTAGCTTCAGCACTCAGATTTTTAAATTCCAGATAGAGTGCTTTCTGGATGTAAAAGAAATCTGAACTCAGAGCTTCATGATCTTAACAAAGACGTAGTCATTTCAGTCACTTTTACTGCAGTGTACTCAGCACCAGCATAAAACTCAGTTTATTTAAAGGAAACTTTTTCATGCTGTCAAACTCACAAGGTTATTGTTTGCTTTTTTTCTGGAAATGATCTGATTGTTCATATTGCATAAATTGATCATTGAATTGCTTGTATATGAAAAATGCAGACTGGAATGTTGTTCTACTGAAGAATATGAAATCTTGTGTTTCAAATCTATGATTCTCATTTCTCGTTCTTTTAAAGCCACTTCATGATGCACAGGTGAGTGACATTGTTTGCTGACAGTAATTGCACTTAGTTCTGTACATGACAGTGCAATAAAATGTCACAGTCTTTTGGGGACATGATGAGCCTACCCTCTTGGGACATTAAACAACATGTTTTAAATTCAATATGGAATAAACCAAGCATGTAGATGACACAATGAGAGAGAAAGTTCTATAAGCTTTCTCTCTTAATTTCTATTTTCTTCTCCCTTAATGTCAAACTACAGTGAGTTCTATTAATTTACTGAAAAAAAAATATTAGGACAATGAATTTATTTCTGCAGCAGTGTTGATTTCAGAAAACAAATTATGAATAGTAAGCAGTATGCTGAAGGAAAGAGTAGTTTATTGTTTTGTTCTTTCAGTCTCTGCAATAGTCTCATTATTTCTTTTTCGTAATTCTTTTTCTGATCCTCAGGAAATAATCCTAATTGTCGTATAAAAAACCTTCACATTTAAAGACAAAAGACAATTAAATCTCCACATCCAACTATGCCTTAAGAGACACTATAAAGGATAAGGATGCCATCCTTATTTTATATCACAACCAGAAACTAAATTAACTACTTGTTCAAGAAAACAAACATCTTGATTTATTGTAAATGTTGATAAATGATAAACAACCATTTCACTTTCTTGTATTTTATTCTTCTGAAATGGAATCATTTCCTATTTTTGAAAGTATTCTGGGTATTAAACACACTGATTTACAGTAGTCAAAAATACTAATGCAGAAGACTTTTTCTTTTGAAAGTCCTGGGAAGTTGTGTGGGAACGTGCTGACCTGTTGAAATCCCTAAATCCACCCCTAACTGTGTTCTTTGCAAGAATTAATTTCTTTCACTTAGAAATAAATGAAGGGAGAGGTATCTCTGTACTGAGTACACCACAATACATGAAGAGTGATATGCTTGCCTGTTGGTTTTCTTGAACCAAGGCTCTCCAAAAACACTCCTCCTTCCAACGTAATTATTTGCCCCTTTTTTTTTTTTACATTTGAAGTTGAACTTGATTCTTTCTTGTTGAGCAAAGAAAACCTTGAATCATTCTGTCCTGTTTGCAAATACCAGAGTCTAACAGTGTCAAATGTTATTCCTGTGCATTAAGGACTAACCTGAGTGTCACGATCAAACGTGGCAGTAGTTCGTATGCCTTTGGTATTAGTTCCATGGCTGAGCTCAGTCAGAGCAAAACATCCAAAAATCTAAATAAGGAGATACAAGGCACAGTTCAAGACCGCTTTATTACAGAAATTAAAATGGTAAGATTTTCAACTGATTGTAAATACAGCTATTGGAAAGTAACTTGTAAATGCAAGAAAACAATCACATGTAACACTAAGGCTAGGACATCATGTCTGCAGTAGAGTAACAGGCACTTTTTTCCTTTGCTGATGGCTGATTCATTCAGGCAGGTACAGATTATTACATTCACTGACTATGTTTTCAGCTGTCTGGGTTGAAACAACTGTTGTGTGATGAAAATCAGCAAGTCTGCTTACATTACAAGCAGTTCTGGGAACTCTCAAAGTTAGGAGGAAAACAGAACGAAGCTGTTCATTTTCAAAATTGCCAACAGCCTACACTACTGAAGGGGATATATTTATATCAATATATAAATATAACCAAGCATACACTTGGTTCTCAGCAGCATTTGGGAACAATACCTGCTTGAAACCACACTGAAATGTGCACACTGGAACCCTAGACTGGTTTGGCCTGGAGTACATACCCTCCAGTAACAAACCTTTGAAAATCAAGTGAGAATAAAAAAAAAACCCAATAAATCAAATCTGAAGCTTCAATCAAAATTATTCTGGCAAATACATATCCTCAAGCTTCTGAGTAGACTGAGAGTCATTAAAGGAACTCATCACCATCTTTTGCATGGGATATCAAATCAGAACTATGTAGCAGTATATTGCTGTCTACAAGCAGACATATAAACACATAATTTCAGAAAATTAAATAAACAAGGAAGGGGAATTGTTGACAAAAACAAAAGGTAAGAAGTGACAAATACTAAGAAAAGAAGCATGAAGCTTAGTTTGTGTGTGCTCAGCACATATCCTGCAAAATCAAAGAGCGTCGGGCCAGAATTTGCCCAAACAGCCAAGTGGCATAAACAGGAGAAACTGTTTAGGATTGGCTCTGTCTGTATCAGATTGGCTGTTCTTATTCTGCAGGGCATTTGGTCCTGAGTCTCTGTTTGACTCCACATGGTGGAGTGGCATTAAGACATTATTAAGACAAAATTCTGTGGCATTAAGACATTATTATTTACTATTTTATAGCAACACAGCACGGTTATGTGCTGCACAGTGTATGGATGTAGATATGTGAGATGGCAGTGTCTGAATGTGCAGAACTTGCTAGGATATACTTTTAAAGGACTGTGAATGGAGACAAAACTAGTGTAGTGTCATTTATATTGTCTCCTGGGAGAAGTTCTCAAACTTTGTCTGCCTGTTAACTCGGACTGTCTAAAACAGATCGAGGAAGTGACATAATAGCTAGCAGTGAGGATAGGTAGGACCCAGTGCTCCAATCTGCTACTTGGTCTTTTCTTTTGCTGTTTAGAAGTACCTAGGAACATAAAGAGAGCGGAAACAACACAAGGGTGCAGGTCATGTCAAAGTTCTCACAGTGTCCCGTTCTCACATATTATAAAAAAAAACAAATTACCTCCATTCTATAAACCTGTTTCACAAAGTCTGCAAATCTCTTAGAAGCACTTAAAATTGCACCTCCAAATACCTGTAAAGCCAGAGAATTATAAATTAAATCATTGACCCCATGATGAAAAGTACAAGTTGCACATACATAATAATCTGTAATAGCGATGTCTATTAAAGAGACCAGGGAAAGTTGTCTGCACAGGAAATTAGAACCTGGACTATATCTGGAGGAGGTAGGTCAGGATTCAACCTTGTCAAGGCCTCTTTAGAGAGCATGGAACTTTTCACAGTTCTCACCTGTTTAAGCCTTCATTGCAAACTCTCAAAAATGCTTAATGAGCTGACTTCCAGCTTGTTCACACTGATGTCCCCTTTAGTAAATTAAAACTTTAAGAATATTCTAGGTTTTTTTACTGCAAATGACTTGGGAACTGAAGGTAGCTGCGTCATGATCAGACAAGAACACTGGTTTTCAAGGTACCTTCAGTTTTTCTAGATGGATATTCATGTAACAAAACTGTAATACCCAGATTTTCCTCTGCCATGTGAATAGAAATAATTAATTAATTAAACTAGTATTATCTGACCAGCTTTGTCAAGTATTCTTTCTGAGAGACTCATCTAGGAAGTAACTGGTGAACAGAGGGTGAGGCAAGAAGTTCCTGATACCTGCATCCGTAGCAAAACATCGCCACCAAGTACGGCCTGATAACCAAGTTATTTGGCTGCTAATGAGAGAGGAGGCAGAGGAGTGGACAAAAGAACATGGAATGGTAGGCATCAAAATATCTTTCTGTAGCTCTGTCTATACTGTTCCACCTTTACTTCCCAGGTGGGATTCCAGTGGAGACAGAGCTTAATGACAAAGACCTACTAACTTAATCCCACAGCTCTCTGATTCTTCTAAACAGTTAAAAGGAATTTCACTTTTGAAAACAAAGGACTTGGAAAAGATAGATCTTTAATAAAAAAGGCAGAAGGCAATGGAATTGTGGTATTATAAGACATTTAAATTTACCTTTTGAACTGTACTTACACCACAATGTAAGAAATACTGGAGACATGGAGACCAATCGTACATTCCTATACAGATCACCATATTAAATATCTTCAATGGGTTCTCTATGATCTCTTGCTGAGTGAGAAAATCATACTCAAAGAGCCTTTTACAGCGCAGGAATGTCAGCTCCTGATATTTCTCACGGCACAAATCTTCTCCAGGATGATGTGCAAAGAGAGGATCACTTTCCAGAGTAGAGAAGATTCTGTTCTTCAGAAGGAAAAAGCTGACATAAGAACATTAATCTAAAAGCACTGAGGAAACAAGATAACATTCTTCTAGGATAACGCTTGGCTACAAACTACATTCTTTTGATAGGAAGATGTAAATTTCTAAAGTGAAAACTCCAGAGAATTAAAAATATATATTTAAACTATCTGTCATTATATATATAGTTCGTGCAGTTAAATTATAGAAAGCTCCTTCATCATGAAGTAGTAAGTGTGGGACTGATTCATTCTGAATGTAAGAGAACAGAATGGTAAAACTTTCTTGCTTTTTATAGCAGCTTAATTATTGCACTATATGAACCTGCTGGCAGGATCTGAAGGACAATGGCCCTCAAACTGAGAATAAAGGTGAAACTCCAGGGGTTACATTCAGATAGAATTATGCCATGATGGTAAAGCCATTAAGCTACCACAACTGCTCTGTTCCCTGATGAAAGCAGAAATGTGCTCTATTTAATCATCACATGCAGCCATTTGATATGGGGATGGCATTTTTTAATAGTTTAATTTGGATCTTTGTCTTGTTTGGTTGGGGTTTTTTTGTTAAATGATATACTATGACTTCTTTTTTTTTTTAACCTCAGATACCTGTGTCTTCAAGATATGCACATCTTCTTAGTTGTCTTTCATGTGATTCAAGAAAAAAAATATGCACTGCCTTAGGCAAAATCTTTAAAAAAGGTTTTTAAAGTCCTTTCCTCATCTCTGAAGAGAATGATGCAGTAACAAGGAAGAGAAGCAGATTTCCTGTGCTTTTTTCTTAAAGATAGGGTCACTCCCTCTTTCTGTATGAACAACACTATTTGCCCACATGATTTGAAACTCCCTCAGACACAGAGTACTTACAGGTTTTTTATGCTTTTAAGTGGATCGATGAGATGCAGAAGGATACATTTTTGATTTCTCTGATCCATCTTCTGAGATTGTAATAATTGTGATGAATGTTCAAGATTAGCTTAACTCCACATAAATCTACGCCACTTTCAGAAAAGTCAGTTCTGTCTCTTCCTACATCTCCAAGTCATGCATTCCCACACCACCTCTGGTGCTGCAATTAACCTTTTTTTTGTAGGGTTACCTTTGAGCAAGGCAGGCATGCTAATCTGCCCAAAGGCAATGACACATAGGCATTAATGCAAGCACAGAAGATTGTAGGAAATTATCTCGGTCAAAGGAAGACAGAGAAACTATATTTAGTTCAGTTTAAGCGCATCTTAAAACCATGGGATATATGATTTAATGCAAGTCGAACAGCAAAAAAATATGGTAGAATATAGGTCTTTTTCAGTTTGAAACAATAACAACAACAACAAAAAAAGTGTATGTGCAAAAGCATTTTTTTATGCTCCGTATCGACAGAGTGTTAATAAATACTCCCCCTTTGAAAATCACATACTAACTTCTACTGATATCTCCAAGACATCACAGTTCTTGGAAGCTTACCTTAAACTGGATGATATCTTCACCATCTAGGAACACTGCCATCTCCCGCCAGTTGAAGGAAGCTTTCTTACGGTATTTGCAAAGGGGTCCTTTAGGGAAGTCTGGTAGCAACGTTTCCCATGAACTTTGGTTGCCAGTGGCTTCTTTCAGATTTAGTGCAGATGCCATTGTTAGCTAAACTGCATCAAACAAAAGAAGTCAGCACAAACTGAAGCACTGGAGATGTCTAATTTTTAAGAACAAGAAGAAATCAAAAAGCTTGTTAATTAAATCCATAGGCTTGTTGAAATGTGTGAGTACAGCAGTGCAGAGCCAATTAAAAGCCTGCCCTTCCACTTTTCTAAATCAATTGGCTTGGTATAAGCTTAAAATAATGCCTTTGATCAAATGTAATTGAATTAGATGGTCTTTGCTATTAAAATGAGCTAAACCTTTTATAATAAGCAAAATATGAAACAGGAACACCACTGGTTACTATTGCATAATAAAAAAGGGAGGGGATGACATAAAAGATCCAAGGAAAAAAACAACAACAACAAATCTTAAATAACATACTGTGAATAATTGTTACCTCACTTCTAATTTAAATGCTAAATAGTAAAATATAAAAGCACCCAAGCGTGCATACAAATCTGTTCAGGAGTTGCCTGTCATTTCCACATTACTAGACAACATTTAAACAACTTTTAACTAAATGACATGTTGGTTATATGTTAAGGTCTGGTTTTATATCACTGAAGTGATGAGCTGTTGTTTGTGTATAAACACAAGAGAGAAGACATCAGGGAAACAGCTGGAACTCTGCCCTTAACTTCCACTGGTTGTATATATGAATAAGTGGTTAATAAAACCTTTATTTCACATACTCCAATAGCAAGAAACAAATTTCTGTAAAATTCTGCATATTTTCATTTTATATATAACATAATATTGTCCTGAACTGGGCTAGGTCTCAGTTAGACCCACTTGGCTATGTGAGCACTCTGTTACTGGGATATGTCTGCCCAGGCCTTTAGGAGTTTGTCACAGAAACAAACAGGTGGTTGCTCACAGGGGAAACATAAACACCTCCAGCCCTGTACACTATTCCCTATTCCTTTGCTTTGACATGGTGACATTTACGATTGTGGAACTGGAACAGTATCAACATGCTGTCCATCCCTAACATTGACTTGAATAGAATGGTTGAATGGGACAAGGAGGAGGCCCTGTCTGCAATGGATCTGTAAAAGGTACCGATGAAATCTCCATAAATGAATAAAATGCATAAAATAAAACTATCACAATAGTGACTTCTACCAAACACATACAACCATAAGGCATTTTTTCTACATGGAAGATGCAGTTTTGGAAAACTCTAAGTACATAAGTATGCACTTCTCTTAAGTGACACTGCCATACTCAAGAATAAATTCTCAATAATACAAAGTACGACCTTTGCAACCACACTTCATTTTTCTCTCTTTCTTCCCTAAGTTTAGATTTTCACTTCTCTGTAACTATTTTTAGTCTGTTTCCCACTAAACATGTTTTTTCTGAACAGACTCACTTTTTTCTATGCCAAGTTGGCCTTCGACATTTGTGTACGTGATGAAAGGCAGCAAGGCCCCATGAAGTCTGCTGACATTTTATTGTGTATATCTATGGGTCATGCATGTGCACTGCGAACGCTCACAGAAACCTGCAGGATTTCGTTATCAGTAGGTTACAACCCTGCTGGTTTTGGCAAGGATGGGAATCTCACTTTGTGTTATGACCTGGCCCAAAGAGTAAATGGTTCTGCGGCTTCCAGAAGCAGATTTTGGAGTGCCCTCTGCTGATACCTGCTTATAACACACCCAGCAACTTCTCTCCATGCAGACGGCAGAGATCTGCTGGGCTTGAAAGATGCAGAAATCATGGGGCTGGGGAGCAGAAGCTGGCCACAGCATGGGGATTAGCTGGAAGAAGTAGATGACTAGCTGGGGCGCTGGACTAGCTGACCTTTAAAGGTCCCTTCCAACCCAAAGCATTCTAGGATTCAAAGGTATTCTTAAAGGTACTGGGAGGACATCAGGCTCAGAGCTGGCCAAGGGCTCAGTACAGACTATGAACATAATAAAGTACAAACTACTAGTTTGGCAGTCTAGTTTTTCCATTATTCCCCCCCCCACCTTGACATACCTGCTTGCTACACTTAGTTTGTTTCAACCTAATCTTCTTACAGAGGTAATTTTCTAGTTCTAGACAGTACAGGCATCTCACAAGAGGGCTGCAATGTAGTATTTCTGCATGTGACTTCCAGATTGGTTCCAGAAGGTGCAGTTCTGGTATTGACCAACAGAAAAGGAAGGGGGAGAAAGGTACTGAGAAAGAGCTGAAGCTAAATAAACAAACATTAGTCTTTTACCTGGAAAACAGGCAAATCAGGCAGAAGTTCAAGGCTTCTGACTCAGAACAGAGAGAAATTAACATCAAAATATTGCAGTTATTGAATCTAAATTTATTTACATTGCAAATTAATTATATTGCTCAAATGAGAAAACCTAAATGTTCATAAAAAAGATCCTGTACTTCAAAGAATTTACAATTTCTCTGTCCTCACACAATGCGGTTCACACAATTTGGTTCCAAGCAAACAGTTTCAGAACTAATTAGGAAACCAAAACAGGCAGTTACAATTGCAAAGTAACAAAGGACTGCCCTGAAGAGTTAATTAACACCACAATGTTAATTACAGCCTTGAGCTGACACTTGTAATTCTGCGTGTGGATGTGGCAGTGAAAAATAACGTATGTTGTTTTCAGTGTACTGAGAACTTCTGCAGTGTCACTGAGAACTGCTGAGTTCAAAACTTTTTTATGGGGAAGGTGCTCCTCCTAGGAATTCAAATTCATGACTCGACAACATTAACAGTATGCACATCAGGAGGGAATAGTTTAGTTTGCCGTGCATTATCGTCAATTACCTTGCATAACGATGACACAGCTCAGACACTGGGTAGCTGTCATAAATAACGGTACCGTGCCCTTAACACTGTCAGAAATACCATTACTTGCAAATGCAGAGCCGGTAGAAAATAAAATAAAGAACTAGTGATGGCAGTTGCTGGGAGAAAGACAACACTGGCAGGGAAAAAAGCACTTCTGTACGAGTCCTTTTAGTTTTCATTGCACAACTGCTATCTGAAACGCCTAAGCTCGGGACAAGGCCTTGTTGCTGCTCAGAGGGGGGGAAAAAAAAAAAAAAGACTACGTAACCTACTGGGGTTTATGCACCGAGATTTGTTTCCTTGAAGAGTGGGGCAGCTGGGGCCTGACAGGTTGTCAGGCAGCGTTCCCAGGGTTTGAGTCCGCTTTCAGAGAGACGTTTCGACGCTGAGGCACCGCAGCCGCTCTCACAGCGACAGAGACCTTCCTCAAACAAAAGACAAATAGGATGGAAATCCTCCAGCCGACATTCGATCTTGGCAACAACCGGTTCCCGACGCTTTCCAGCCGCCGCACGGCACCGCAGCCGCTTCTCCCCGCGCCCCCCACGGCGGCAGGCGCGGCCAGCCGCCCGCAGTGAGGCGGAGAGCCCGCGGCCGTGTCGCCTGGGGCTTCAGAGCCCCGGTGCGGCTGAACGGACGCGGTACCTACCCGTGGCCGTCGCTGTCCCCGCCTCAGGAACTGACGGCAGTAGCCTGCGACCCGCTCCGCCTCCTCCCCCTGTGCGGCGGCGGCGGGGCGGCTATGGGGCTGGTGGGGACGGTGGCTCTGTGGGATAGCGGTGCCACGCTGCCTTGCGGCTTCTGGGCGGCGGTGCGCGTCTGGCTGGAGAAGCCGCAGGTGGCTAACAGGCGGCTGTGCGGCGCCGCTATCGAGGCGGAGGGGACGGTGCCGCTTGGAGAGGCTGGGGAAACCTCTCCCTCCCTCACAGCCGTGTGGGGTGGTGGGAGCGGCGGGGGGCAGGAGGGGCGAGCGGCGTCTGCCGGGGCTTCGGAGTTGGGCCGGCTCTGGAGGGAGGTGCGCTGCCAGCTGCCGGCGGGGCGCGGGCGTCTGCAGCCACCCCTCACAGCCTGGGGTGGCCCAGGCCGCGGCTCCGAGCTCCGCGCCGTGCTGAGGACGCTGCTGCCCCGGGGGCGGCCCGCCGGCCCTCCCGCCCCGCCGGTGAAGGAGCTGGCGGTGCAAGGTGAGCGGGAGCCGGGCTCCAAGGCAGTGAGAGGGCGGGAGGCCGGGCCCTGGGCCCCAGCACCTGCACAGGGGCGGTGGGTACGCCGCGTCCGGGGGGGGCCGTGTTTGTCGTTGGACTGCCCCCTC
>JAAGNO010024953.1:19179-41973 GCA_033439905.1 Ceryle rudis
AAAACAACACCCAAAAAAAAAAAAAAAAAAAAAAGGGAAAAAAAAAAAAAGTGAATATTTTACATGATTGATTTTCTTGTGAAAACAAAGCAACAGACAGTTCTTGACCCATATATGGAAACTAAACCACAGAAGTCATTTATTTTCTCTGATGAAAGAAAATTAAAATTAGAAATAATTCAAATAGCTGAGTTATTTCCATAGTGCTAGATGGCAAGAATTCACAGGTTTCTATGTGGGACAGCACCTCTTTTTGATAGATTATGCTTTAATACTCTAATGCATATTCCAAAAAGAAACAAATGCAGCTTCTTACCTCCTGTGTGAGCTTTATATTCACTGAATAACTTTTTCCTAAAATATGTAGTACAGCAGAGTCCAGACTATGACAGAATTTAGTGCCCAGCTGTAATCACAGGAGGGAGTAAAGTATTATATTTGCAGTAATTAAAGTGCACCTATCATTAGATAAGGTAAAATTCATCACAGAATTTAGCTCATTTATCTTTTAAAAGTCACCCTTAAAATCATTCTGAGACACAGATTCACAAGTACTACCTGTATTACCATGCCAAGCACTTCTATTAGCTGGGCTGCCAAGGAGCAGACAATAAGAGTTGGATTCATTTTAGGCTCATGCTGGTTTCATAGGTGATTGCAGAGGGGTATACACTTACAGTTCAGGCCCGAGATGGTAGGCAGAGGCAGGTGATTGATTTCTGTTACTGGATAATAACTGTCTTATTTCTCCTCTAGCCCTTCAGTGAAACTGATCCCTCCATCCATTCACTTTTCTGTTTCTAAGCACTGCCTTTTAGCTGTCAAGTCTATCATTTTTGACCCTCCATTATTTCATAAAAACATTCTGGTCATAAATCCTCAGAGGTTTAGAAACTTAGTGATGGGACAGTTATTCCTATTTCCACTTGAGAAAATTATGAAGAAATAGATAATATTTGAAAGGAGCAGCAGTCTGTGGCCTCATCCAAGACCTACTGTGAATCATAAGGTGATCCACAGAGTATAAAAAGCCAAGAGTGAAAACAAGCTGATTTGAGGGTGAGATAATTAAAATGAAAGACAGGCACAGATATTTTATGAGCTATGAAAAGTGGAAGCTGATTATATGTATGTGTGTGGCATATATACATATGCCCTGACAAAAACCTAACAAAAGCCAGGGCTTGCCAGAAACCTTCTAAAGAATGGTTTGGCACCTCACAGACATTAAACAGTGCCTCACAACAATTAAACAGCACCTCAGAGTCCAAGCCCTTAGCCTGCCTTTGTCTTGGGCTTGACCCAAATAATTAGAATGACCGCAGTTCAGACTCCACTAGGGTATAAATGAAGATAACTTCCTCACACAGATGGTGAGTGAGACAACTAGACATTGAGGTGCTGAAGCATGTGCAAAGGACAATGAAGCTGGTAAAGAATCTAGAGCACAAGTCTTACCTGAAAGGTAAGGGGTCTGTCTCTTCTCCCAGGTAACAAGTGATAAAACAAGAGGAAATGACCTCAAGTTGTGCAAGGAAGGTTTAGGTTGGATATTAGGAAAAGCTTCTTCACAGAAAGGGTTCTAAAGCAGTGGAACAGGCTGCCCAGGGAGGTGGTGGAGTCACCATCTTTGGACATATTTAAAAATCATGTAGATGAGGTGCTGAGGGACATGGTTTATTGGTTGGCTTGGCATTGTTAGTTTAATGTTTGGATTCAATGATCTTAAAGGTCTTTTCCAACTGAAATGATTCTATGATTCTATGATACTTCCACTCACTCAAAACTCCCAACCTAAAGAACCATGGAGATCTCAAGGTATGTAATGATAGAACAAATGTTCTTTAAAGCAGTGACTGTCTTGGACAACTTCCTCTTGTGTGATTGATTTGATGGGGTTAATTTAACCTGTGTTAATTAATAGCTATATTAATCAATGAGAAAAAACAGTGCTAAGTTTTCAATTTTAGTTAATAGGCCTCTTTTTAATACACTAAGTGCCTTTTAGGTGCTTTTACACATATCTAAGACACCACAGCACCTCACAGGTTGGGTTTTTTTATGGTATTTGTATAGTGGTTTATGTATGTATATGCATATATATGTATATGTACACATCTATGTATAGAAAGTACATGATGCTGTGATGTATAACGAATGTGCTGGTGTGAAAGAGCATATTCACAGCTTGTCAGCTATATAGACCATCCTTCAAACCTCTTCCCCCTATCTGTTCAATTACTTCAGTTCACCCTTAGAAAAGGAGAACTAAACTAAGAGCCATTATTAACAAAAAATAAAATCCGCAAGCAGACTGCTGTATTTTAAGTTGTCACTGATGATTGAATAGAAGCTTTCTTATCTTCTTGCATGGGCTGCTGTGCTCAGTCATTCACAACTCCACTTTCACATACTACTGCTCTGTAAAATGTAGGAGAATTGACTCAATTCTACTTACACTACTGCAAACCAATAACAAACTAAACCACCGAACTGAGGGCTCTGAGACAGGGAAGTGCCTTTTACATGACAGCATTCTTCCTTTTCTGCCATAGACAAAAAATGTAGACACCAAGTGCATGGACCACAACAGTAAAGACAAGGACAAAATGCAGAGTTAAGAAACAGCTGCTTTCCACAGCACATTGCATTGGTGAATTATTGGCTATTCAGACAGATAACTCCTGAAGTGCTAGTGCTGCTGTACAGGCATAAGACAAATTAACTAATGACTACATCATTGACATCACAAGCCAGAACCTGGGCAGAATCAAGAAAGACTACAAAGCCCTAGAGGTGCAAGTGAAAAGTATTGGTGCCCTAGTTATATTTTCCTCCATTCTACCAGAGGAAATGGTGCAGACAGAAATAAATTTATAATGAAAATCAACTTCTTCTTTCATGGATGATGCTGTCATGAGGGTTTTATCTTTTATGATGATAGGACATTCTTTGATGACCATAGCCTGTTAAGGATGGATGGGAACTGCCTGTCTAGAAGAGGCAAAGAATTTTTGGCAGCAGGCTGGCCAACTTGATGAGGTGGGCTTTAAACTGAAGGACTCATCAGGGATGGTCCAAAGCAGCAATGTTCATGCCATTGTAACCAAATGGGGAATAAGTCAGATCAGTAACATAAGGCTGATGTTGTGAGGCTGCTCTCCATAAACTTAGAGAAATTGCGGAGATAGGGGAACATACCAAAATACTGGAATAAAGGTAATGTCAGCCACATCTACAAGAAAGGCTAAAAAGATATTACAAGCCCATCAGTCTCAGTTCATTCCCTGGGAAAATTATGGAACGAATCCTCCTGTGGGTTATCACAAGTCAAATGAAGCACATGATTGGGAAAAGCCAGCATGAATTCACCAAGGGCAAATTGTGCTTGACAAACCTTATCACCTTCTGTGTTGAAGTGATCTGCTCAGCTGATGTGGACAGTCTGGAGAGGGTACAGAGAAGGGCCACAAAGATGATCAGAGGACTGGCAAACTGCCATATGAGGAAAGGTTGAGACAACTGGGTTTGTTCAGCCTTGAGAAAAGAAGGCTTACTGGAGACCCATTATTTAAAGGGTGGCTACAATGAAGATGAAGACTCACTTTTTACAAGGAGTTACATGGAAAAGATGATGATGATAAAAAGATAATGGGTTACACCTGGACAGATTCCGACTGGAAAGAGAGGAAAATTTTTCGCAATAAGAACAATCAGCCATTGTCATAATCTCTCCAGTGATGTGGTAGATTCCCAAACACTGGACATTTTTAACATTCAGCTGGACAGGGTGCTGGGCCATCTTGTCTAGATGGCACTTTTGCCAAGTAAGATTGGACCAGATGGCCCTCGAGGTCCCTTCCAACCTGGTATTTTATGACTCTATGAGTCTATGATACATTTGTCTCAAGGAACATTAAGATCAAGAGAAAGAAGCCCAGTATGGTGCCACACAAAAGCTAAGACCCAGTGGTATTATCTTTCCACCATGGGAAAGGCCAAATGCTACTTCACTGTTGAAACTGTCCACATGTTAATGCTATAAATCAAACCATAAGCCTTCTCCTATCTTTTACTTTTGGTGAAAAACTGAAAAGTGTTTAATTATTTACTGAATTCCAGTGAATGCTTTTCTTTTTCCCTACTTTGTGGATGATTTTCATTTGAGATGGACTAAGGAGATCCATATATTTTAAACTGTAAATGACAAGGTGGGACCATTTTTTGTACAATTAATAATTGAATGCAAGGGAAAAAAAGTAAGGCAAACAGAATTGGAAGAAAGTCGGGTATAGACTGCCCTCTTTTGGGCAAAAGAGGGCAAGGATGTGAACGAATCCAAAGAAATGTTTTTCAAATATCAATCACAACTTCACAGAATCTTGAAGGCAAATTCATGCCTTATTCATATAAAACCTAAATGCTGACTAGAACAATCCAGATAATTAGAGATCAGCCATTCACCAAATATTATCTCGTAGATTCAAACATAGTCACACTATAGTAAAGGAGAGGAATTATAAAACCAAAGGCCTGAATAAGAGCTACAAAAATGAGAGAAAGGAAGGTCAGCAAAGGAAGCAATAAAGCAGATGCCCTCAGCAGAGATCAGAGTAGTATAGTGTCCTACAGGCGTTAAAGAATTTTGTAATTAAATATACCTAATTATTCCATATAAGCACTTCTCCAAAGGTTTTAGACATTGAAATTACCAATTAGTCTGAGCTTTCCAAGCTTGAAGATAGGAGTCATATTTCATTGGTTACAAAGACTGCCAAAGAAGGATTAAGCACTGTGATCGAGATATTTGTCAAGGCAGCTGTCACATGTCCAATCTTTCAGCTGTCAGGATTAATTGAGAGAAGGCAGTTGTTCTTCCCTGTGGGGAGCCAAGCAGAGTTGTGGAGACTCACAGCTGTCACAACCCTATTTCCATGCTCCCTACTCCTGGTCAGTGGCTTGCGAGGTAAGAAAAAGTTTTTGTTTTCTTGGTACCCACATGGGTCTGTCCCAGCATCCATGTGTTCCAGGAGATCCCTTCAGCACACAGCAAGATGTACTTGAAATAGTTGTTTCTAATGGCATGGGTTCAGAAAGGGATATAAGCTCTAGCATTACCAAACCATGCAGTCATAAGACATTTGTTGCAGTTGGAACCTGTTCTTGACATTGGGCTTGTAACATGAATGGTGAGTGGGGAAAGAAAATAGAAGATTAAACAAAAATAATAGATAATGAATGTGTTAGAGGAAAATATATCATGCTGCATCCAGCATGCCAGCAGAGGCAACCCTGCTGCTACTTTTGTCCCATGGTCTAATTTGTAGTGAGGCTGCAGATTATCTTCCCAGAAGGAACATGAACACAGGGCACACACACATACTTTATATGTACATACATATACAGTATATACATATCTATGTATATACATATATATATATATGGCCAACCACACAGACACTCGGAGTAGTTATATGAATTCAGAAAGCAGCAAAGGCCTCATCCTGCTCCACTCTCTGGTTGAGCAGGATAGAAACCCACTAGTGATAAGATATTTGTGTGTGTGTGCATGCACATGTACAGCATGAATCACTCTAGCAACTGGTCTTAGTCTGTCAAGTAGCTGCCCCTTGATCCCAGCTTTCCCCGTTACTGGCACCTGGACATACAGAACCCCAAGGCTGCAAACCTACTCCAGTTACTGGTATAGACTGACATGCACATGCGTGCATGCACACACACACTCACAGATGGTTGGCACTTCCCAAGTCCCAGTAACTAGCCCCCTGTGCTCTAAGCCCCAGACAGGTTGGTGGTTCTTCAGGAATCCTCAATTCATATTCACTCCTACCTGGCATTGTGCCCCTGTACTCCTCTGGGCTTGTGCAGATGGGCCTTAGATGGGCTGACAGCTCCTGGAATGGGCATATCAGTAGCTGGACAGGGTATTATTTGGGCTCCCCACCTTCATTGTCACTCTTAGCTTTTATCATGACCCCAGTAGAATACAGATATGCTATTCTTTGGAAACTGCAGTTACTGTTTTAGATAGCACTAGCACTGAAGTCAATGGTATCAAAGTATTTGAGTGTGGCCAGTTCCTCACCTGAGGCATGGTAGGGACCCAAAATATCCTCTTGCTGCTCCCAAACTCCTAATAGGACTAGTTACAGTAAAAGTCAGTTCACTAAGAAGGCAAAGACTTCTCTAAGTCCTTTCTAGATCCTCTGAAATCTCTTTCTGTGAACTTTTCTCTATGGCTCTGTGTCCTTCCCCCACCCCTCTATAGAGATGTCACCCAGTATAGACACAATCTACAGTGTCACCAGGTTGCCAGGAGGCTGAACCAGCACACAGTACAGAGCACCAGCACCTCTCCACCAAGTTCAGAGCACTATGCTGAAACAAACTGCAGTTTTGCCCCAGTGCAACAGGCAAATTAAAACAGCTGCATAGCCTGACTTGATTTACACATGTAAGATATATAGGATCAAATGAGAAGATGTAAAAAAGGGGCAGTTTCTCTTGCTCATCTCTGAGTGACAGCATAAGCGCTCCTCATTCAAAAAGGTGTAAATGAAATGTTAAAATGCCACATGCAGTTTAACAAATGTATTTATGTGATCACCTCTTCTCAGACAATCAGGCTTCTGCAGACTTTTACACACACCTAGCCAGGTACTTTCTCCTCTAAAGTGATTAGGAGTCTCTTGGCCTTAAAAGCTCACTCACAGTAATGGTTGTTCCTCATACTAATCTACTGGAGAGAAAAATCACTTAAGGGGCTGCTTTTATATTTGTAATGTTATTTACTAACAAAACAGTCATATTTTCTATAACAACTGCTACTTCATTGGGCGCATATGTTTTTGACTCAAAACTACGAAGCAGATTTAACTTAACACCATATGGTGCAAAGTGAACTTATGTGCTTGTTTACTGTTTTAAAACAAATTACACTGTGGGCTTTATTCTCTGACGTATGTTTCAGAGCGTATTTTACCCAATGCTCTTAAACCTTTTTTCTCTTACATTTATTTCTGAATATCAACTTACTCTTTTTCTCTGTCAGGCAAATCCTGTCAGAGGAATACAATTTGGAGGAGGAAAAGGGGGTATGGTTACTAAAAAATCTGGTATGTGTAGAACTATAGCATTTGGTTTTTCAGTCATTCCTTTCCTGGTCTGTGCCTACAGCAAAATGACAGCTGTACAAATGTACTAAGAAGTCCCTATTTTCATGATGTGTTGAACTCATAATTCAGCCCTAATGAATATGACATTGGAATCTAGCAGCCTGTTTAGATTACTGATTCCGCTATTACAGAAGGATTGAATGCAGAAATGTTAATGCCTTAATTTGCAATTAATAAATATCATGTTAAGGACATAGAAATGACAGCTGGTTGGGGGCCGTGGAGTGAATATATGGATTTTCTGTGTTCTCTGAGAGCTCTGAAAACACAGATATAATAAATAACCTTTTCTTCCTTTGTCATAGGGCTCATACTTAGTGTTGGCAAAAATATTAAAACATTTTTAACATTTTCAGGTAATGATCTACTAGATTAGTCTTGAGTATTGTGCAGTATGCCTGAAAAACTGCTGCTTTGGAAAGGATGAGGATTAAGACAAGCAAATTGAAATGTCCAGAATGAAAATTAGTTTGGACTTGGAATTGGCTCCTGCAGCCTTCATTCACACTGTCTGCACTAATGACTGAATACATTGCTCTCCAGTCTGGGAATGAGGAGTGGGCTGCTATTTGCTTTCTTCATTTTTTGTAGTCAGTCATGCACCCGTTATGCTTCAAATTCTAAATGCTATTGAAAACAAAGTTTAATAACCCCAGGAGACAATTTCCTCAGCTTTGCAGTCCACTAGTCATCCTCAGACCACACTTTGGAAAAATCTTATTTAAACCAGTTATGATTAACTAAATAGTAAAGTGAAGACTAAGACAAATCTCTGGAGTTAGGCACAGGAGTACAGCTCCTGAGTGTCAATTTAGATACATATAAATATGGGGCAAAATATGGGTCAAAACATCTTCCTTTTTGACCAGCTAAGGGCAAAAGCTCTCTGAGCAGGGCCCCTGGTAGAGCTGATAGTGAACTGCAAATATTTATTCCATGGACACCTTTTCTTGGTCACTTCTTCTCTTATGTCCACTACATGCATATATTGGTTGTAATTAAAATGTTAGAATACAGTCTATTTTTAATATGAGTTTGAAAGGCCGAGAAAAGAGAAAAGAGAAAAGCAACATCTAATGGCAAACAAGAAATTGACTTCTTGACTCCAGATGGGATTAAATTACACGTTGAAACATCCCAAAATTATAGCACTAAAGTCACTCATAAATAGTATACAAAGGTGTCATCTGTCAGCACAACAGAACAAGGCATTTAAGGTGCTTTATTTTTACTCCACTGCCCCAAGCATCAAACTCAGCATTTGTTGAGTCATTTTTAATAGGGATTATAGAGGATCTTATACTTTTAAACAAGCATTTTCACTAAATAGATATTTTAGGCAAAATTTTGAAAAGGTCTCCTAACAAATTTTGTTCTAACTTAAATTCCTGTAAAGCCCTGTTTGAAAGATTAGTTTTGAGGGCATTTGTACCAGAGAAGCAAAATATAAGTACAACACAGGCATCTGTCATTCAGACAGGGGTTACTTTCAGCTTGCCTCTGATCTAACCTCACATTGTTTTTAATGTTCAGCTGTCACATCATAAAGGACTTCTATATAAGAGGGGGATTAGACGGAAAGGGCAAGTAGGACACAGGTAATTGACCATATGTGAGAAGCTTGTCTGCTGAATTTAAAGAACCTAGCATAGACCATCATCGCTCTTCAGTGGAAGTCTGGAAGATGAAAGCAATAGACAGGGGTTTGAACAAAAACATCAGCTTTCCACTGAGAGACAGAGGGCTACTCTTTACTGACAGTCATTAGAGGGATTCTAAGACAATAGGTTGCAGCGTTGTGCCTTTCTGTGTTTAAGAACCAAAATATACAGGTACTCAAAATCAAGTGAGTTAAAGTAGATATGTATCTAATTAGTTATGTAGTTGTTGTAGTAGTTATAGTAGGAATATGACAAAAAAATAAGAAATTAAAGAATAATTTGGACCGTTAGGGAACAATTGAGTGGCTTTCCCATGTATTCTGAGTTCCTTTGAAACTATTAGTTACTGACAGTTTTCTCTTCACTTTGAGGTTTTTTAGTGATTGGTCATTTTTGAGTTTTGATTGCAATATTTGACTGGGTCGGTTCTTGTTCAATATCTGCCTCCTACATACAGCTCCAGCTGAATCTGATGAAAGCTCTGTGTGCAGAACATTGGTATATCAAGCACAAAAACTTCCCTTGAGGGCCAGTAAGCCTTATTCCTTGATAGTTTTAGGTCTATCATATCTCTACACCGACTCTTAACTCAGGCAGAAAATAGGTCTTGAAATCACAGACTGAATTTTATCTGCTTTTGCAGGTTCCACAGTCTTTCAGATTTTGAGAGACAAGGTTCTACTTGACCTATAAGACCATAGTTCACAGGCAAGTCTTTAATTATCTTGGAGAGTGAGAGATGCTTCAGTGTTAACAAGGGACAGATCTGCAGAGATGCTATGTTTTCAATTCTGAAATACCATTCTGTGGATGGTTGACTGAGTGGAGAGGCCTTGATTTATAAGCAAATTTTAAAATGTTAGTCAAATAGGCACTAGATCTTTATGAAATGCCGTGTCTCAGCTACTGCGATAAGACCAACTCCTATTTGCTGTGCTGTGTGAGTAGAAAGGGAATAAACAATAAGAAGGAGGTCTCCACTTCTGGAGACAGCTGCACTCAAAGTCCTGTACAGATGAGCTTGTTCTGGCATGGGAATATCTGTGTTGTCACCAAGACCTATGTCAATGATCTAGCTATAAAAAGCATGTCCCTGCATATAGAGATCTTTAAAGCCACACGTAAATACAAGACATCAGTAAGTCAAACAGGAAATTGCAACTACTGTGACAAGAAATTGCAAGTGTTCTGTCTCCACTAAGTCTCTGTTACAGCAAGAGTAACTAGAGATGATTCCAATTTCTTTTGCCCCAGTACCATACCTGGCCAGTTGAAGGAAACCACAGAAGGAAATTAGGGCATGATTCACATCCTAAGCATAGACTGCTAATGCCAAGATTATTTGAAATGTTCTAGGGTATCCTGGCTGGCCTTCAGCTGTTAAACCAGCAGTACATCTACCTCCCTTCCTTCTTGTGTACTATCTGTCAGGCCCATTCAGATGTCAAGGATGCCTTGCAGTATCTCAAATGAAACTAATTGCCAATGTTCCGGCAACTCAGCTGAGCCCTTTGGATTAAAATTTGGCAGCCATGAAGTGTTTCAAAGGATCACATATTTCCTCAAAGAGAAACAAGAAGCAGCCAACATAAATACTTAAAACCCAAGAGGAACAGCTGGCACTAAGAATAGTGTATCCTAAAGCATTCATTGCTAACCGAGCTCTCATAATGAATTGAAACAGATTTTTAATAGTACTACCCACTTCTGCAAATCCCATGTTATATATTCAAATCACCTCCTGCAGGAAGTTTCACATCTATAAGCTGAAAAGCCATACTAACCACAAATAAATTTGATCCAGCCATGAACAGAAATCGTGTGCTGATGCCATTTTATTTTTCCACTATGAAAGCTCCAGTGTTAATCAGAACATCACATATGTTAGAGTCAGATTAATTTCAATGCCCAGTAATGCCTACTTTTCACCACAGACTAGAAAGGGATTTAAGATGATTATCTTTTTACACATCTAAACCATAAGCATGTGAAGCTAGGTGAAATGAATGCAGCATTTGATGTGCAAGTTACATCACTACTAAATGAGCCATGAGATTCCATGTTGAAAAAATAACTAGATACCATGGTCTGGCATTTCCATTTTCCAAAGTACCTTAACTTTTAGTCCATAAGATATATACTTCCATGCACAAGTTACTTCTCTCTGAAAACCTTTAAAAGAGCCATGTAAAGTAACAGCAGCATAGCCACTGAGAAATGTAACAAATCCAGAAGTTATCTACTTTTTTTAGGCTTTCAGGCTCTAAATGTACATATGTAAGCATTCCAGATCCTGAATTCAAACTTCTGCTTGACTGAGACACAGGGCCAAAATTTCCATTTTCAGATGATGTCAAATGTTACATATATGTCTGAATGCAAACTTCAGAGAAATTCCTAACTCTGCCTTTAGGAAAGGACCTACTTACAACATTTAGGCAGTACTATCATCCAAAGACTAAATGCATTAAAGCTAAAGGACCTGGGAAGAAAGGTCCTTTTCAGCAAGTTTAACTACCAATGCCTGGAATCATTTTGATCTCTAAACTGAACTGATTCTGAGTCTAGCATTTACGGAAAGAAATCCAAATAACTTCTCCAGAGTAATGTGGCAATGACTTGCAGATGCCCTCCTCTTCTTAAGTGGAAAAAAGAAAATATCAAATTGCAGTTCACTCCTACAGATCTGAAATTGTATGTCATTTCTAAGACCAGTTTGGTCAAATCGTTATAACACTGCCTGTCTTTGATACTTGAATATCTATAAAATAGAGTGAATGTTCAGTGAGTTTTAACATCGGTGACTACTAACAGTTTGACATTATGCCATTGTAACTATTGACTGATGTCATAACTTACAAATATGTATATAGTGAAGCATAGTTGGACCCTGATTTAAGATATGTACATTGCATATATATGAACCAGTGATTTAAATCCTTTGTTTGAAGAAACAAGATGGCTGTTCCTTTGCTAAGAATATTCATGATAATTTGTTCAGTACGATCTTATATGAAAACACACAAAAACAGACATGCAAAGATAAGTATCATCACCTGAGTTAAAACCACACCACATTTAATAATAATTTTCAGAGATGAGTTTTAACAGTAATGAAATTGGAAACAAAGGATTGGTACCATAAAAACTGTCAAATACATGTAAAAAGGACATAAACCCCCAAAACAGCTTTCACATAAAATCTCACCATAAGATAACATACAGCTTTGGGGCAAAAATAAAAGTCATATCTCCAGCAACTTCCGTAAATAATTCACTGCTAGCTTGTAAACAATAGAGAAACACAGTATGAATGCCAAACAGAGTCTTTATATGTCATAAAGCCACTCAAAAGTGCACTTGCTGCAGCAAGTCTGACTGTGAGCTTTGATGTGCTGGAAAAGAAACTGCTATGCTGAGGTCATCAGTTAGCAGAAAACAATTTCCCTCATACAGAGAAGCAGACTTACTGCTGGGCTTCTGACACAGACAGATTGGATTTAAAAAACAAGACTGCATAATGTGAGCTTGC
The DNA here is from genome assembly GCA_033439905.1 of Ceryle rudis. Lineage (NCBI taxonomy): Eukaryota > Metazoa > Chordata > Aves > Coraciiformes > Cerylidae > Ceryle > Ceryle rudis. Next base: position 31,569 of record JAAGNO010024953.1, read on the forward strand.
AGGGGGAAAGAAATCTACACACCTTCTAAGTGACCAAAGCTGAAAGAAAATATATCATCTTCCTTTAATGGCTATCAAAAGTTGACATGATAATGTGTAAGGGTTCACACAGCAAGGCAGTCACACTATAAATATACAACTGGTCTGATTTGCATCCTCTTTCTTAAGTAAATTGCTTCTATGAAGAACCAAAGCTTCTCTATTTGTTAAGTGTCAGGCAAATAATTCAAGTGACACAGGTCTGGAGTTCATTTCTTATCATGGGTATGTTTTAAAAGGTAGCTCCATCTGCCATTTAAAAAATCTCAACACAAGGAAAACCAAGGCTGTTGCAAAAATGCCCCTTTCATTTCTAGACTGATACAGAAAGTTAGTGAAAAAAGGCAATAACCTGATAAAAAGCTATATAAATATTCAATGTGTGTACCAATGCTTTTAAGATCTCATCCCTCTGAAGTGATCAGCACAGCTGACACCATAACAATTACAGTAAAAATAACAGAGGAGAAAGGATGGGTACTAGATGGAGAGAAAAATGTAAGCTTGGAAATTCCAATGAAGACGACAACAATGCGAGGATATATAGTGCTGGGCATGTGATTCAAGGAGCACAATCAATGTGACAGGAAAGGAATAGGTAGAAGATTATTTCTATGTTATAACTCCTGACTTCTTTCAGAGGTTCTCTACAATGCTTTGAATTTCATCTGTAATTGCTCTGACCTCCTCTCGCTTTCAAAAATTTGTGGTTCGTACTTTCTTGATATCAAAAGTCTTTCCAAAGGGTTTGTTTGGGTTTTTTTTTATATCTGCAATTTTTAAATGTATTCAGAGGGTCAATGCAGATTTTCATTTGTCCACAGCCAAGAAACACATTCTCTGACAAGGGAAAATAATATGTGGTTCAACAAGGCCAAGTGCAGGGTCCTACACTTTGGCCACAGTAACCCCCTACAGCGCTACAGACTGGGGGATGAGTGGCTGAAGAGCGGCCTGGCAGAGAGGGGCCTGGAGTACTGGCTGACAGCCCACTGAACATGAGCTAGCAGTGTGCCCAGGTGGCATGGAAGGACAATGGCATCTTGGCTTGTATCAGGAATAGTGTGGCCAGCAGGACTAGGGATGTAATTCTGCCCCAGTACTAAGCACTGGAGAGGCCTCACATCGAGTACTGTGTGCAGTTCAGCATCCCTCACTTCCAGAAGGATATTGAGGTGCTGGAGCAGGTCCAGAGCAGAGCAACAAGGCTGGTGAAGGGACTGGAGGGAAAGTCTTATGAGGAGACGCTGAGGGAGCTGGGGCTGTTCAGCTTGGAGAAGAGGAGACTCGGGGGGGACCTCATCACTCTCTACAACTACATGAAAGGAAGTTGTACTCAGGTGGGGGTCAGGCTCTTCTCCCAGGCAACTAGTGACAGGACGAGAGGGCATGGCCTGAAGCTGCACCAGGGGAGGTTTCAGTTGGATCTTAGGAAGCACTTCCTCACGGAAAAGGTGATTAGACACTGGAATGGACTGCCCAGGGAGGTGGTGGAGTCAGCATCCCTGGAAGTGTTTAAGGAAAGATTGGGTGCTGCACTTAGTGTCATGATTTAGCTGATGTTGTGGTGTTAGGTCATAGGCTGGACTTGTTGATCTTGGAGGTCTACTCCAGCCTCAGTGATTCTGTGATCCTATGATTTTGTGAATTGACTTTTTAAAGGGAACGAAGAAATCCTTATTTCAAGCAGTGAAGGCAAAAATGTGAGCATCACAGGAAGAGACACAGAAACAATCATTTGCATAGTGCTATTTGGATTAATCACTTGGTTGATGTTTTAATAGAGTGATTGCGGAAAAAGCTCCAAACTTAAGGATCTTTTAAAAGAACGTATTACATTAATGGACTTTAATAACAAGCATCCTTCTGATGGGCCTCAAGAGCTAGTTTAAGTCATATTGTAACCCAGAAAAAATATGAAAGTGAGTTTGTTTGTCACAGGACTGACTGTGACTAAGATCTCAGTACAGGACAGCACCATTTTCTCAGAAGAATCACCATTTTGAATTCAAATCAAGCTACATTTGAATCTTTCTAGGACTTTGGATAATATACCTCAAGTGTTTCTGTTGTCCACTTGTATATCTTATTTCTGATAGGAGAAGTAGTTAAGAGATAAAGGAAATGAAAAAACAACAACAACTAAAGTTTTCTATTTATTATCTGAGCCAAGCACGATGTGAACTTTCACTGTCCATTTGCAATGGAAAGGCTCTTTGTTGCAGACAAGACATAGACAGATCAGTTCAGCAAACTGTCTGTCTGCTTAATTCCCCCCAGGTACCTGAGATAGATGGATTTTCTCTTCGTAGCTCAGACCTTGCCATAGTCTCCACTGCTGCAAAATAAAGTGTATAGCTATCAACAGGAAAGTGTTTGTTCAGCTGTTATGTCAAAGGAAAAAAAAATTAAATAAAACAAGAATAACCCACCAAGGGGAAAAAAAAAAAAGAAAAAAAAAATGCAAATATAAACTTTGAAAGGTTGAGAGAAACCACTTTCAGCCAGCTGCTGGGAAGTCTCATCCCCTCTGCATTCTTCTGTGGTTGTATGTCTGAGATCAAGACATGATGCTGGATGTGAACTGCAAAGCACTGGAAAGGAGTCTCAGGTTAGTACATTCTAGATTCTGTGGCTCACTGCATGGTAGGTATTCAATCTCATTTTTTCCCTTCACTAAAGAGAGTAAGAAAGCCAAAAAAGTCAGACATTTCATGGACTCAAGGAAGAGCCTGTGTCTTTTGTTCTGGAGTCTCTGCTCCAGGCTGTGATATGACATCTAAAGGGACTTGTCAGACATGATTTCCAGAATATTTCCAAATTTCTGACTCTCACAAAACCCCTCCAACAATCACATGCTTTAATGGTGGTAAAAATGTCTTTTAAAAATTCTGTTCATTGTATTCATTGCTTGCGATATCTGAAGCAGTCTGTGCTATGACACATTTGATGGCAAGAATTCCATCCTGAGTGTCTTCAAATGTGAAAGGTATGCTCTAGCTACTCCTGCCAATGGGACATAGATGCATAGATACCCTCCAGGTTATTTGTATCTACAGATATCCAGCCCTATATATAAGGCAGACCTCAAACCCATTCCCTTGAGGTTAATGCCTGTAAGGTACTGCAGCCTTCTCTGAGATAAAATTAAGTCACTTGGACTTCTTTGTGCCAGTGTGAATAAACTTTCAGCCCAACAGAGCTTTAAAACCAGTCCTGCTGGGAAAAAAAAAAAAAAAACTTTATCATTCACACAGTCTAGTTAAGCTTGGCTCCTGGTATTTATTCACCCTGGTATTTATTCACACTCTGAGAGTTCAACTAGGAGAAGGTAGGGGCTCATTAAAGCCTCAGGAAGACTTCTAGACTATCCCTTTGCTTGGTAAAATGCAAGAGAAAAATAGGTCACAAACCAAAGTTTTAACAGCATTCCCTCTAATTTATTCAGTTCAGTTTCAATTTAAAAAGAGTCCTACATTACCTACTCATACTGACTGTAGCTCATTGCCACACTCCCACATGCAGATCCCAAAAACAGCTGGTTCAGCAAAAGCTAGCAGCCTTCAGGAACAGACCTAGCTCCACCCCTCAGTGCAAGAGTGGAAGCCAAAACACAACTAGTAACAAACTGGAAATAAGTTATTTTAAGTGTGAAGGGTCAATTAAAGAAAGTGGTTGAATTCACATTTCTCAGAGAAAGTGTCTGTTCTTGAGCATGCAGTGTACATAAGCATTCAGTCAGTCCAAATGGCAGTTCCAGATTTTGGACTTCCTCACAGAGATAAGCCAGTCAGTTACAATCAGTGTAAGCTTTGCTACCAAGCATTACCTGCACTAGCACCATAATCAGAATATCATTCAAAAAACAAAATCAGCCAAATTAACTCTTTATTAAATCTGGCCTCTTAAAAATCAATTACTTCCTCGGTGTTGCTATTTTACTAGCATTAGCATTTGCTGATTTAATCAGTCATAAAGTGACTACTCATGTAACACAGGCAAGAAAAAATGCAAATGTGATCCCCTGATGGTGTTCAGGTAAAACATTTCAGTAACAGGAAAGCATTAGGGCTTTGTACAAGGCACTGCCTTGGCTTCGTTTGCACTGCTTTGAACATCAGTGTTCAAAGAAGATGAACACAGGCTACAAAGGACTAATGTAAAGGCTGCAAAGTTATTTGGAGGAATCAAAAATCTTTTATTAAAAGATAATTTTGGAAGTGGATTTGGTTTGTGCTTTTTAAGTACAACATGATTTGTGATAAACTACAGGAAGAAGTGGAGCTCTTTAATTTAAAGGTCTCTGTAGGTGCATGAATTAATGAGTATAAACTGAGCATTAACATTTATCCAGCAGCTCCACAAAGACAAGAAAGCTCTATTCTTCAGCAAAGTGAGAGTGCAGTATACTTTCTTATGAGTAATAGGTTCCAGCAAAACTAGAGAGTTTTAACGTAGGGAATGACGAGATGAAAAAAAAATGTTATATAGTGTGGTTATCTGCAGTAACAGAGTTCTGAACTCTGTGAAACACGAGGCCATGTCCCACCATAACTCTCTTTTCCTCAGGATGATCAACCACCAAGAAGATAATAACATTTCTGAAATGGTGATCAGGGGGCTTCATCTTCTGGTAAACTTACAGGGGTGCCTACAGGGTGAATAGCACTATCAGAGAAACTGTGTATTACTGATAGATTCATATAAACTATGAGTAATTATCACCTTTAACTCAGAGAAAAACAATGTCATTATTTTGCTTGACAAATGTCTCTTTAACACGGCCATATATTCTCATTCAGAGCCAAAGATGCCAGTATAAACAGGCACATACATATCCTCATCCTAAAATGAGTGCTTTATGTGACCTAGTTCATGGCAATATAAATCAAAAGCTTTTACTGATATATGTTGAATGCTGTATGCCTTACTCTATATAAATTCAAATGTGTGCTGCGAAATGCCACCTTGTGAAAATTTCTGTTTGCATTGGGGAATAATGTAGTTTAGAGGCAAGATGTAATGGTTTAATATCTGAAACAGACCTATATAAGCAAGCTTCATAATAAGGATTTATTTTTGCATTTTTTCATCAGACAGATAAGTGCATCTTTTTTCCCCTGTCAAATGTTCTCAGCACAGAAAAGGACAAGGCATTATAGTAGATTATTTTACATTCATTTTAATAATGTAGTTTAAATCAAGATGTAAAACTCTTCATACAACACTGGCAGCATGCAGCCATCCTCAAAGGTTACCCCATGTACTCAAATAGTTTCAAGGACATGCCCTTCCAACACCTCGAGAATTTCCACTGTATCATTTCTGAAGTTTTCTTCCTCTTGCATGCCTGCGCTGTGCCCTGTCAACAAAGTTGCTTTCTTATTGGGTGGGTGGGGGGTGGGAAGGGAGGGTGGTGTTGCTGCCTTCCCCAACAGGGAGGAAAAGGGAATGGGAAATAGGGAGGAAGAAGAACAGGAGGAAGTGGGAAGAAGGTACACAGCCATCCATACCCTGATGTCAGTGAAATTGTCATCTGAGAAGTCTCCATCGTTTCATAGTCATTTCTAACCCTGCTTCTTTCATCACTGAAACTGCTCCTCAGTAACACCATAGAACTAAATGTTTCCAGATAAGGACCTGCCATGGGCAAAACAGTTTCAGCTTGGGAAATTGCACTTAATGTAATTTATTGCCAATTAACATCAATTTTTAATTACCAATTCAAGCATTAAGAAAATCAGGAAGACAAAGAATTAAATAAACACTGAGGCAAACATCTCTCATCTCCCTTCCCTGTGCTCAGTTGCAGCCCATTACCTCTCCTCCTGCCTTCACCTGATCTCACAGTGCATCCTGACAGCTCTGCTACTTCCTTGGGAGGGACAGCAAGCAGCCCAGGATAGAGCTGTCCCCGTACAGCTGTTCCCTGCTGCTCTTCCTTCCTCCCTCTCCTCCTCTATCCTGGCTTCTCAGTGGTCTTCTGCTCCAGCATGGAGTCCCATCAGGATACAATTCTTCAGGGGTGTCCCCACTCCAGTCCCTCAAAGTGACACAGGCCCAGTGTGGGTCCCTAAGAGAAGCCTCATCCTTCCAGCAGTGGGATTTCAGCCCTGTTACCAGTACTATCCCCTGCACGCATCTACTCCACTTGTCCTCCTCTTGTGAGTGCCACTCAACCCTAGCTGAGCCTGTCTGGCCCTGTGTACTCCTCAGTAGACACCAGCTGCCCTTGTGGGTCTCAGAGCTGGCTGGAACTGGCCGTGACTGGCACAGGGCAGCTCACAGCCTCCTCCCACCCAGGCATCCCACAGCCCTCCTAGTCAGCCCCACTGCTACAGGCAAGACCCAGGAAAAGGAGATCAGGAAAGAAGAACATCAGCAATTCCTCCAGCAGAAGATGAACCAGAAGATGAAGCCCCCTGATCACCATTTCAGAAAGAGGAAGGTTGAGGAGTCTACCTCTGAGAGACACTGCTCCTTCCCAGTGCCAAACAGCAGGCTGACACCCTTTGTACTTCTAGTTTCCTCTACAAGCCATGAAAAAGAACAGGACAAGTATCTTACCTGCCACATTTTCTGGGATTTTCCTTTTCACACAAAATATAATGAGCTGTCAAAGTTGTCCAGCTATAAAAAATGTCACTGCTCCAACTTTGTTGAAGAGTAGTAACACAAGAACCAAATATCAGGGGGTGAAAACAGTCCAGGTTAATATTTTTGTTTAGTTTTCAAATGTTTTTTCTAAAACTGTTTTATTATTCTTGATAAATATTTCTTTTGAGCCTGAACAACAGAATTACTGGTTTAGCAAACACAACAATAACATTTAAAACAACATTAAAAACCTATGTGTCAACTTTTTAAATGGTTGAGACATAGAAACCACATGGCAGCCCCATTTGCAACACCAAGTGTTGGCATCAGCTGTCACTAGCAGGTTCTGGCACTTACACCTTGTCTAAAAAGTTTCTGCTCATCTCCGCTACTTTTTGAGTTAGTGCAGCTTTCTAACAGGCACTGAAACTCCTGATCAAAAGAGCACCTCAGCATTTCCTACAATACTTCAGTGTAATTGCCTTGTCTGAACTGCCATATTTTCCTGAGCACCGACACTTGTGTCAACGTTCAGGCTCAGGGATAGCTTCTCTTTCAGATGGATGGCTCTGAGAATTGAGTTCCAGTGGTGCTTCGGTCAAATTTTCAGTTTTCCACTCAACAGATTAGCCATACATTTGAAATAGTTTTGCACAGCCTGGCATCTGCAGGCAAGAGAAAATCATGTTCTGAAAACCCTGCTTTTCTTTTCATCACTCCCTTTGCTATTTTTACATCTGGGCCTTAAGCAAAGTATATTTCCTAGCTATTCCTCAGGACTGCCCTTCTGTATTTCAGTTCATAAAATCTGGTAGGTTGGGATCATCTTGTTCTGTTTTGTATTTGATATAGGTAGCCTATATATAATTTTCCAAACAGGCACTTCAGTGACATTTCAAAATCTCCACAAAAGGACCAAGGATACAATAAAAGAAACTGTGACCCTGTTGCATTGCTGTATGTTACAAGGAGTTGAATATCATCACATCAGTTTTGACTAGGTCTTTCAAAAGATGAATTCTTACTTCAGTTTTGTGTATACTTATTGCTTATTCCCTGGTATTTTTTTGCCTAATTTATATAGAGAACTCAGAATATGTAAAACCTCATATTGACGTATATATTAAGACAGGATGTTCGTGTGTGCTTTGGGGATTCAGGATTTGTGTCATCATCTGTTACTTCTTCATACACAAGGAGCAAAACCAGCACAATCAGATTCAGAATTAGAGTGGACTTCTTGCAAACAACTTACAGTACGAAAACTATTTTGAGAATGCTGATAAACATACAACTTGCAATCATGGAAATAAAGGTAATTAATTCACACTTTCTAAGTTGAAATCTTAATTTTTTTCACAACAAACAAAAAATTTATCTACTGGAATTAAGTAAGGAATAGACAGTGTGATTTTCAGAAATGTTTAATAATTCTAACTTTTTGGAGCAATTTGAAGAAGAGACACTAACATTTTCACTCCTAGAAGTTACCTTCAAGGATGACATGCTTACCTTTCACTCATTGACACCAACCACTAAAACCTGGTAACTGTTTTACCTGATATGACACAAGACAGCATCAGAAAATGTTTAGAATTTATATTCACAGACTGATTTTTTTGCTTTATGAGGTAATTAATTGTATTTTTCTGGAAAGCTCTCCACTGTGTAATAGTTCTTTCATTTCTCCTCTGACTAAAGGACCAAGAACTGTGTCTACATGGTTTTAGTTAGACACAGTTCCAGCAGTGCTATCACTACCACTTCTCTAGTATTCATAAAAGGAAAATTATTTCACAAGACTTTCAAAATTAACTTAGGAGACAATGTGTACATTTTTTATGCCTCAACTGCTTTTCCACAGAGGCCTTCAAAAGTTCATCATTTCACTGACCTCTCTGCAGTTCAGAAAGCTCAATTCTATCCTGCCTGTCAATTGTGTTTGCACAAAGTTACACAAGGTAAGGAGGGTGACACCTTTTTCTGAAAGGCTTCTTATATTTTCTTACAGTGATAAATAAATTTCATGTTGTCACTACAATATAGCAGGAAGTGGTGAGAACGACAAGCAGCAGAGGGTTTAATTTCCTTCTGATTCATTGTGTATGTATACTAACTGTCCTTTTAGACTTGAGAAACAATCACAACAAAAGTAAAAGACAAGAATGGAACAAATCACATGCAAAAATGTGATTTATGTCAGGAAAATGACATCATGTTTATTTGTATGTATATTAAAAATAACTGTTATTGAAATTATAGCTATTTAATAACACAATTCGTTATACAATATGATATTAAAGCAAATACAACATATTTGAGACATATTTCAAATTTATGTAATACAGAACTCCCTTATCAAATGTTGATTTCATAATGTTTTAATTATTATTAACAGTAATTCCAATTGAAAAGATGTTTGTATGCTTGAGGTTTCATGCTTACAATAAATCATGGCTGCACCAAAGACAGTGAACAAGCTCTTATCACCTAGAAGTGGAACAGCATTTCATCCATCATATCCATTCAGTGTCAGAAGCCTGAACCACTATTTAGCTGCACTGACTGTGACAGACAGTAGTACTGGAGCACTCCCCTATTCCTGTGTAGTTGTGCCCTTCAGTACCTTCTTTAACACTCAGACTTGTTTTGCTGAATTGAGGTTGGTGAAGCGTATCTCTCTTCACAGTCTGATTGACTTGCAGCAAAGAGAATCTCTGACTCCTTTCTGCAATTTCATTTCATTAAAAGACAAAAGTCTGGTCGCCTAAAAGTTCAGTAGACATGATTAGAGCTGTGAAAATTAGTTCTCACTGAGCAGTTAGCAGGAATCAGTTTAAGAACCAGATCTGGAATCAATTACAGAATCATTCCCAAAGCTTTCTTTGCCTTACCTGCCTCAAACCTGCCACCTTGTCAACCAAGCATGGGCAAGGAGATTGTCCTTGGAGCTCAGTGAATCCCTCTGATAGTGCTTGCGGGCAGACAGCAGAGCCACTCCAAATCACGGCAGAGCCTTTAAGAAACAATGTGAGCTAGGAGATATCTGCAGGAGGCAAGCCAAAGGTCAGAAGTGATTCTGTGATTCCATGTAAAGTTGCCATTGGCAAAAAAATGTGAGAATGACAAAAGATGTGAGACAACTGTTTCAGAGTGTAGAAGTCACCTCTGGAGCTTGGGAACTGTCACAACCCCTTATTGTCCATTAACTGAGTATGGGTTGAATTACAACCAGTATTCTAGCTCTTTCATGATAATTTTTGATTCAGTCTTTGGTTACTCTCCTACATTTCTTAGCACATTCTAATACACACTTCTCTTAGTTTTGCATAACCAGGTAAAATGTCATTCTCCAACTACTTACTATTGTACAGCTGTATTGTCATATTAGTATCTGGCTACTGACCTCAACTTGATTACTGTAACACATCATAGGAAGATGGATATATCCATACATATAAGATGGATTAGTAACTGATTGGACAATAGAGTCCAAAGAAAGAGTGGTGGTCAATGGTTCCAAGTCCTGCTGGAGAGCTGTAACTAGTGGAGTGTCCCAGGGATCAGTGCTGGGTCCGGTCCTGTTCAACATCTTTATCAATGACATTGATGATGGGACAGAGTGACTTCTTGGCAAGTTTGGTGATGACACAAAACTGGGAGGATTGGCAAATACAGCTGAAGGTTGCGCAGCCATCCAGCAAGACTTGGACAGACTGGAGAGCTGGGCAGAGCAGAACCTAATGAGGTTTAACAAGGATAAGTGCAG
>JAAGNO010024954.1:0-30444 GCA_033439905.1 Ceryle rudis
GAAAGAATTCTGATGCTGGTCTTCAACCAGGGGAAGTTCACTTGGTAATACAAAGGCCAAAGGTGAAAGGCAATAGCATAAGGTAACATTCTGATTTTAAAACTTGTTGGAGGTAAGGTTTGTCTCCTTATTCTAAAATCTATGATTTTTTTCTCCTTTTTTTGGAAAGAAGTCTTGTCCTTCCTCAAATGCTCTCCCAAACCTGAGTGTACATATAGAGCTTGAAGTCTGTTTTGCACGTGTTTAAATCACTAGACCAGTCAGCTGAAATACGTGGTGTGCTACCACTCATCATAGTAACCATAATGTACAACACATCCAAAGAATCTGCAAAAAATAAAAGAAATAAAGAGTCTTTGATAAATTTGCAAACTGCTTGAAAAAAATAATTTAAATAATGTTAGAATAATACCTTTTGATTTCTTTCCTTCCCTGACTTTGATTGCCTAGTTAAACATACAATGAACCAAAGTAGAAAATATATAATTTTATTTAGAAATATTTTTAATTAATCCATTGATCCATTGTTTGTGATTTTGCTTTAAGCAATAAATTTTGACAATGTCTGATTGGGGATAACTGCAACCCCTAAATTTGTTAGAGGACAAAATATCTAAGGGTAAGATAAGTTTACGGACATTAAAGCAAGATGATAGCAAGAAAACTTGAGAAAATTTTATTAATTAATTGAGGTTTGAGTGTGCATAGATCTTATTTAATAAGAGAAGTAGGATTCTTTTATTTATTTGAGAGACATAAAAATGTGAAATCTGGAATCAAACCCATTTTTTAGCTGGAGAGTCTATGAAAAATTGTCAGAAATCTTTTTTCTAGTGGATTTTTAAAAAACACAGCAGAGGTTCCTGAACTAGAAGGAAAAATCTTGTTAAAACCAGAAAGAAAATAAACAACTGAGAAAATGTAACTGCTTAAATCAGTATTTTTCATCAGATTTTGGCAGAGATGGCCACAATAAATGACAGGCAGCAGAAAACATTGCACTGGACCCAACATATTGGAGATGATAAATTTTTTCCAGAGCCAGGAATGTTCTTTTCTCTTTTCTGTGCATTTCCAATCCTTGAAATTTTTTCCTAACATCTGGCCCTGGACAAAGCTCTGTTTCTGTTGATTTACATTGCCTCAGAGCACTTTGCTTGCCAATAGTTTTGGGTGACACCTCCTGTCATGAGCTGTAGTTCTAATGTGATGATATGTCAGGAGATAGAAGGAGAAAATTGAGAAGTTATACAAAGAAAGGGCAGATTGATCAGAAACTTCAGACCGTAGTGTGTTTTTGTCCTCACTCACAGGCAGTCTGTGTATGGAGAGATTCTCTTATGTATAAGATTCATGACAGCACAGAAGGAGATTTAGAAGCCTGTTTGGTATAATTCTCCACTTTTCTGAATGTTTATCATGAGGTTTTGGGTCTGCAAGAGCAAGAGTGAATTGAAAATGCAGCCATCTCAGCTGGAGATTGGATTTATTATGTGTGAGAGAACATAAGATTCCCCTCTAGTCAAACATACAAATGCAATAGCATAGCCCAAACTCATAATCTTCTCTGTGGTGCCTCTCAGTTGGCTAACCTCCACTGAGCTGTCTTAGCAGGAATGCTCTGCCTCTACAAATTCATCTTTCAGTGGCCTGAGACACTGCAAATGCAGTGATCCTTTATAGCAGCTATTTTTGAGAACACTCTGTTTTTTCCTGTCAGAAGGTAAGAAAATACCTGGAATATCTAAAATGTCTATGGTGGAAGAGGGTTCCCTGGTTCTTTCTCAGCTAGGAACTCTTTTACAGTTCCTCCAGTGACAGAGGAAGGGACTGAGTTATCTGGAAATGAAGAGATGGTGATAGAGCAGAAAATAAAATAAAGAATGTACTTTGAATTTTGCAGTGCCTAATAAGGTAGAAGCTGTGATCAACTTCTCCCACAGCTGAGGCATTTTCAGCATGTCCTGAGGGGGTGGTCTCTGATAGGTAATAAGACACAAGCCTTTGAGGTCCCTGGAGACATTCAAGGTGAGGCTTGATGAGGCTCTGAGCAACCTGCTCTAGTTAAAGATGTCCCTGCTTATTGCAGGGGTGTTGGACTAGATGACCTCTAGAGGTCCCTTCCAACCCAGACATTTCTATGATTCTATAAGCGCACATTGCAGGCTTTCTTGTGATGGAAACCAAGACAGACCCACCCACCACAGGGCATGGCTGAGCCCCGCAGCCTTGATGGCAGCACCACAGGGAGGGAAGCCTGGCTAAGGGAGGGAAAAATGCTACCCAGTGGTGAGGGGAGAGGGGAAATGTTCAAGAAACAGCCCTGGGAGCACCAAGGGGACAGGGGGAGGAGGTCATCCAAGCCCCTGGAGGAAACCATGGTGGTGCAGAAGAAACAAGTGAGAGGAAAGGAGAAGCAAAGATTAACAGCTGTGTACTGACAGCAATCCCCTTCCTGCACTGGAAGGGCTGTGGCGGTAACAAGGTGGGGAGGAGGAGAGGTGCTTGGGCTGAAGCTCACTCAGGAGCTTTTCATTTTATTTTCCACCCTCTGTCCTGTTGAGGAAGGGGAGTGAGACAGCATAGACATGTGTTTTTGTTTAACAGTGGGAAAAAAAAAAGTCAACCAGAACAAAGTTCATCTCTTCCCAAAACCAAATTCAGTAGATACTTATACATAAACACATACACATATAAACTGAAATAGAAATATATTATTTTAAACAACAGCAAAATATTGCAGAAATATAAGCAACAATGGAGAGATTCAGTATATCTTGTGGTTTTCTTCAAGGAACAACACATAAAAGTAACATGATCTTGGGACAACCTAAGCCATCAAAAAAGTAATTGTGTTTGTAATAATCGTATTACATATTTAAATTATATTAATGCATATAATTTGGTATTGATAGAAGTGAAAGACAAAGAGTAGTCGTACTTCCTAACTTTATCTGGAAGATTAACTTTTTAAAGTTCACAGAATATTAAAGATCACAGTGTTAAATTTAAGGAAAAAAAAATAAAGCAAAATGTATATCTTTAGTAAACTTTATGCTTACAGATATAGGTATTATTCCAGCAGGCAATGATACCAGACATTTTCTTATAAATATGTCTTAATGGAGAATGTTAGTTTATCTGAATTGAAATTATGGAGAGAAAAATACTTGCTTAAATGACTTTCCTAATTGGAATTGTGCTTGAAATTGTTAAAATATTTTATGTTGATTTTTTTCTAAGAATGCTCAATTGTTGTTTCAAATGACATCTAAAAGCAAATTTACTTCATTTGTTGTGAAGTTTGTGTATTGAAAGAAATAAACAACTTGATTACCTTACAAATAAATACAAAACCATTTGAATTTCCATATTCCCTAAAACATGAGAAAAATAAGTTAAGAAAGCAGATGAATATTAAAAATCTCCTGAAAACAACGTTTCATGGTACTGACAGATAATCACATCAGGACCTTGAAACCTTACTTTCAGGATAATTTAATGTAAGTAGACAATAATAATAGCTACTGTAATAATAGCAGTCTAATCACACTTGCACTCCTGTAACTTTTGACATATTAAACTTGCTGGTAGATTAATTTTCTCTAGTATTGATGTTATGAGAAATGGTGAATGATTGTTATCTTTCCACATTTTATTCTTTGTTCTTCTCATCCTCTCCATCATCTTTTCTAAGCTCAAGAATCTCAGTATATTTTGATCTTCATTATATGGAAGTTTCTCTTGAATTTCACTATCTATTTCTGGGTCTTTTCTAGTTTTATCATGCCTTTTGAGACACAATGAATTTGGGGGCTATAGAACTATCAGGTTTTTTACCAGTTTATTTTTTATTTCATATGGGGGTACACAATCTACTTGCACTATACCACATAGAATATTTAACAATTTTTTATTTTCCTTTCTTATTAATTGTCAAGTTTTTACTAGTTTCATCAGTTGCACAGAGCACTTTCCTGCTCTTTTTGGAGTATGTACAAGCAGTGATACCAATCAGTAATTTCAAACCCACACACATTAAATTGTAAGGTTAAAGTTGTTGTCAAGTTAAGAAGAAAGGAATTTTGAAACAGATGTTTTAGTAATAAAAAGGAAGCAAGCTTTGCTGTAAAATAAATATAGGCAAAATCATAATAAGGACCAACACATGTGCACAGTACTTTTTGCTGCAATTGCACAACATTTTACAATGTGCTCAGAAACTTCCATACTGTACAAGAAAACCTCTGACAATCCATGTTGCAGGGCACTTGCTAGAAATTTATGAAAGATTTTGATGATAATTCTGGAAGATTTGTTTTCCATAATGGTCTGTGGTATCAGTTTCTCCACAAGCACATGCAGTTTAATAGAACGGTAGTCATATAATTTCTTATTTTGTCTGGTGGTGGAAGGAACTGATGCAGGTTTAAGGGTGTAAGAATTTTCATATCCTAAAAACAGAACATCTGTTTGGGGGCAGGGAGTGTTGGTCAGTTGCTCCTATTTGTATTTAAACAAAGTCATTAGCAGCCTTACCTGTAAGCAACCAGAAATAAAATAAAATCACACTCCTGTCTATCAAAATGTAATACTTGGATCAATTCCAAGATGTTTCTCTCTATTTCATTCCACTAACAAATGGTCCCTTTGTTTATACAGCCTCGTGGTTGGGACTCCATTTCTATCAATAATGCTATCATTATACTCTATTATATTTTCAGGATATATGTATCTTCACATCTGTACTCAGATGCCCAGAGACTCTGTTCAGATTCAGTTTTCTCTTTTAGACACAGAGACACATGGTATTGCTTTTAGAAGTTATGTAATAGGTTGTAGTATTTTGGACTCCTGAAGAGCTAAATTTTGGAGAATCATGTTTTTATGATGAAAAAATAATCCCTTTATTTATTTTTTCCTTTGTACTTCCACTTCCTTCTCATGATTACTAGGAATATGTATATGGAAATCAGTCATGACTTGTATGAGTTTAATAAATTGAGATTTTAACATATTAAAAATACAGATAAATGCAGAACTGAGCAGTCTAAGATTCCTTAGGTGAGGAGAAGACTTTAAAGTCTCTGAAAGAGTCAGAAGAAAGTATTGATAAGAGTAAATAAAAAATATCTGCTTTTATGGTACAGATACACTAAGAACTTTGAAGTGATACATAGATTTTTGGGTGGATTACTGGGGAGTATGTGTCAGAATTATTGACCATAGGTTTGCTTTGAGGCTGTTACAGCTGATCATAACCCCAGTCACATCTTGTTTGTCTGGCATCTCTAAGGAACACTGTAAAAGAGTGCAGGTGAATTTGTTGCATTTTGGTTTGTTATTGACTTTGAGTCTGTGCTTAAAATCTTGATAGACCAGGACACTCTGTGTGAAGAAGATTATGTGACATAGAACTTGAGCAGTGACACAATGGTATGAATACGCCATTTACCCCATATTATTTTCTTTTTAAATCTGTTATGGGAGAAGGTTTAAAGAGATATGAAAGGTAGTGTCTGTAAGTGGAAACAAGTTGTTGAAGGAATGTAGTAAATATCAGCTAGAGAGAAGACACGGACATCTCAATATCTTGTCTGCTTATTAACAATGATGCGGCAGACACAGGACTGAGAACCCCACCTAGATTGCTACACTGCCCATCATCATCTAACAGGCTCCAGATTCTTACCTGTGAGGAGTTCCTGGAATATATACTGCATATACCTTCCCAGGACCTTCTAATACATGTAAACACTTTAGTCAAGGATATAATCCACAATGATACAACCCAAAGGAAAACACTGGGAGAAATCAAGACCACTATCCAATATACCAGATGCCTTCTGAACTTCCTTTTTTTCCCTTCTGAACTTCTACATCTAACAGTGAACAGCAGATGGGAAAACTTTATAACTCTTCGTCCATCACCTGAATACTGTTTAAATTCCAAAACAGAGGCAAGCCATTCCCACCACTTGAACTCTGTCCCAGGGCTTTCCTGAGCCATAGATGAGGGCTTTAACAGTCTAAACAGGAGATTAGTTAACATTTACTTTGTGTTCATTTTGAATATATGCCTTGGTATTGCAGAGCCCAGTGTAAATATATGTCTAGCATCTCAGTATTCACCATCTATCTTTCAGGCCTATACAGGTTGGCATTGTTTCCATACAGGCATATACCTGGAGTTCACAGTCAGGGCCCCAGTGTATGTATGTTTAATAGATGCTGGGAAAAGTCACTGTAATGAGGATTCTCAAAGGTACTGCAACAGCACCGAATATTGTGGGAACTTCTGGATGTACAGTCCCTTTGCAGTTTCATTAGCATAATTGGAACTGGAACTTCAAATTTGGATTGATTATATAATTGGATGATAATAGTGATGCTTAGCACTTTATTACAGTACTTTACATGGTCAGAGAACTGTACAAACATTATCTAAATAATCATCACAGTGCCCCTGTGAAGTACTAATTAGAGATGGAAAAGGCCCATTACTAGATCATAAAATTCAGTTCTCTTTCCAGGGCAGCATACATCCACCCAGCAGAGGACATAGCAGATACTAAATTACTGCTGTGTTGGATCTTTGTTCACCTTGTTACTTTATTCTGACCTGAGACTTCCCTGAGACTGTAAAGGGACTTTACACATTTTTTAAATAATGTTGTAACTGAAGTGCCTCTTTATGAGGAAGGTAAAATAAGACTTTTACTGTCCTTCTCCTTGTCTACTTTTCAATGTCAGCAGTGTATTTGAAAAGGATGAAGCTGTTTAAAGTTGAGTTTGCTATCTCTTGCTTAGAATAAAAAGATAGGAAAGACGGCTGCCTCTCCATAATAAACTCCTCTAATACTACCTATCTGCCACCCATTCAACACTGATGGTATAAAAGTGGGACATTTCATCAGTAAATATATAAAATCTCTTTCCATTACTAGATGCTATGATAGAAGCACCACCTAATGTTTATATCCTGTATTTCATCAGGTTTCCAAGGCTGCAAAGCTCTTTGGATGTTAAATACCTGCTCAAAATGCAATAATCAATACAACAGTAACCTTCACTATCTATCTTTATCTTTTTAGTGTTGTTTTGATCAACTATTTTCCTTGACAGTTCCTATACTTTGACTATAATCATGACAAAACGCCTCTTGTGAATAATTACTGAAATTGTAGCCACAGGATAACTTGCAGCATGTTCAAGACCATTTTATTTTGTTTGCATGAAAATCCATTCACTATATAACTCTTTGTAGGAACATGGAAAGTGTGAGTCTCAGGAGCACGTGCTGTAGTTCTGTTGCTTGTGGCATTAGCAATAGGCTTGTCCAGGGGGATAAGCCAGGGAAAACTGAAGCAATTGCTGCTAGTCTGGGGCAGACCAATTCCCTGACCTGGCTCTTCATATGGCTTGCACAAGAGCCAGTAGTGCCTGAGGAGTAGCTTAGGGAATGTGAATCTGAGGTGAGGGAATGGGGGGAAAAGTAACATTCTAGGAGGGACGAGAGAGGTGAGGTAAGCTCACACCACTTCATCTTATTTATTTTATAATTGTGATACATAGGGAACCTTAATACAAAGAAAGGGAAAAATATGGGCTAAGCATAACATGTACTTAACGGTTAACAATGTTTTTTTCAAGAAGGATTAAAGAGTTTGTTTTCTTCACTCTTGCTCAGAAGATGGACTTCATACAAGATTTGGCAAGTTTTCTTAAATCAATACTAATTTCTTCGTATATGTCTTTAATACAAAGAGGTTTAGATGACAACCTTTATCAATTAACATCTGGGCTTATGTCTGCCTTTGGAATTTCTTGAACTCTTTTACCTTTTACTGCTACAAAAAAAATGTGGTTTTAACTTTTAATAAGATATATAGCATACACTAGATAAATTTCTCCTTGAGTTTGCTACTTTCAGAGTATTAGTTTTTGACCCATAGCTGATATTTACTGAAACTCCAAGCAGCCAGCTGTAGAAGTTGGATAACTAATGCTTTTGGTTGGTAATTTTCCAGGAAGACCTGTCTGGAAAGTGAGACAAGTGGAAGTCAGAAAATTGAGGGCACTTATCTGACATTCTGTTCTGCTGATAAGCATGAAAGACTTAAGTACTTCTTAGTTCCTTCAGCTTGTCATTTTCAAGTAATATTCATTATAGAATAAACTGAAATCATTATTTGTGAGTGCAATAACACTCTTGTAAACAAAAAACTTGAGTTTTCAATTATCACAGTTTTGCATTGGTTTTCTTATCAATCGGAAGCATTACTTACCTACTTTGATGTAACACTGGAAACACCTGAACTTTTAAGAATCAGAGGAAAAAAAAGTCATACTTGCATTACACTTATAATTAGTTATAATGATTATAGTATTAGCTTCTATGTTAGCATGAGATTCTTTTTCCCAAACACATTTGAGACGAAGTCATTATTTCTATCAGTCAAGTTTATCGATATCTTTTTCCAATGTTAACAGCTGTCTTGGTGCCCTAGTTATTGCTAAATAGTTTTGAATAGAAGCCAATCACATCCATGGCATAATTGCGGTTATTCTTCATTTTTAATATTAACAAATAATTTTAGAGAGCTTTGATTAAAAAAAAAAAACATAGAAAACTTGGTAGGTGAACATGGACTGAGAGATTGCTTATGAACATTTCAGTGACAAATTATGAAATATTTTAAATACATTTGAAAATCTTTATTATCTGCTTTTGATTATTTTAGAAATCACATTTTCAAATTTTTTTGCAACCTTAATAAGAATCTCTCAAATAAAAAGCTGAAATTCAAATCATGTAACTTTCGTACTTGCAAATTAGATTCATGACAACAGTGTGTGAGAGCTTGCAGCTAAAAAAAGCAAAAAGAGGGGGTGTCCTAGTTCACCAAGTATATGACTGATAAAGCTGAGTATAATTCAAGCCACCGAGCTGTTACTCTGATGCCGTGCACACTAGACTGCCTTGGCTAAATTTAACATATTAAGGTGGAGCTTTACCAATGTAAATAACTTTTTTCTTGGAATATCAGAGGAACATGAGGACAGAAACCTCCTTCTTAAACTGTTCTGGTAGATATTAGAAGTAGACAGAAGATGGTAAGGTCCATGTCAATATTCTTAACTTAGAAAAGGAAATTTATTTTGGTTTATTGTCAGTTTTGAGCTAGATAACTTGATAATGTGCAGGACAAACTTGGCCCTGGACTGGCAAGTGCAAAGTCATTCTGTGGGAATAAGTTTATACAGCAGTGACTAAAAAAACTAAAAACTTGAGTAATTTTTGGTAGACTAGGTACTGTAGCCGATAAGGGCTACCATGTTTTATAAAAGTAAAAAACAAGTGATGCCAAGGTTATCTCATTTTTCTGAACTTATTATCCTATAAACTAGACTGGTTTTATTCAAAACATAATTTAAATAGTTGGTTAAGTTTATTTGGATATTTTCAGTTTTTATAAGTTCATCGTACTTGATGAATGAATTTAACTAAAGATAAATTCCATGCCTCCTGTTATCAAATTGTAGCTAATCTGATGTACACCTGTGTAATTTGCAATAGGAGAAAAACTAAGCATCCTGTCTTCCAATTTCTGAAAAATTAAAATCCCGAAGAATTTATTTCCCATTGTACTTTTTCTGACTTCCATACTTCAGATTGTTCCATTTCTTTCATTTTCTGAATTGATAATTGAATGGAAATAAATATTAATTCGAATAGATCTATGCAGATATTTTAGGAAAGTGTCACAACTACAAGCAACAATGTAAAAGATGCTTATTCAGATAAAAACACAAGGATTAGAAAAAGCTGAAATCTCAGCATAGCGAATCTGATAAACTGGCTACTGTAATGTGTTTTTTTTTTCACCTGCATTGGAGGATGTACACTGGGAGGCAAAATTTCTGGAAGTTTGCTTAGCTTTTCTTTTTTGGTCAATATTATTTAACATATTTTAATGAGTAATGTGAGGAAAAACTTATTTGACAAAATACTGAGTGGTATTTGCAATTAAATTCCCTTCTAATGGAGTAGAGGAGAATGAAGAGTGCTGAAATAAACCTCTGAATAGGAAATCTTCTACACTGCTTGCAGCTTTGTTTTCTTAAATATTTTTTGAGTTTGTTTATAGAGTTACCATGCCCTTCAATTGTCTAGGAATGTTCAGATTAATATCCATCCTGATTTTAGTAGCTGGATGAGCTCTGTAGCGCACTTCACCTCTGGTATAGATGAATATAAACCTAAAGATATTTTATTGCTGTGCTCAGAACAATGCCTCCTTACATTACACTGCATTAATATCTATTGTCACGGTTGTAAAAGTGTTATTCTCATAGGGCTGTATATTAACCGAATATTCTGTGAAGGATAAAGCTATTCCAATGTCTAAACATCAGAAATCTGACAATCAAAGCTGTTTCCCTCTCCCCTGAATATGAGTTTTCAAGCCAAGGCCAGTATCTTAAACTTTCCTCCTCTCTGTACCACACAGCCTTGCATTGAAGTGTTGATGAAAATCAGGACATTTGAATCCATTAGTAAGAAGGAATACTATATTTCTCTAAGAGCATAAATGTTTACTGTTATTATAAGAAAACCTGGTTCAGATAAGGCTTTCACTTAAGAAAGTGCAATTTATTCCTTGCAGATACAATTCTCTCTTCTGGGAGTTAATCAATGGGGATCCAGCTCCAACCTCATTAAAATTTCTCTTTGGTTTGGATTGTGATCAGTATTATAACAGTAAATGAAGGAAAATGAGAAGACACAGTGTCTTTACAGCATCTTTCTTGTAGCTAAGGAAAACATTTTATTGTTTAATCCGGACAACTGCACTGTCTGCTGTTTGATAATTTGTGAGTTATACAAAGATGTCTTCCCTCCCAAAGAACAACTCTTGAAGTGACCTCCCTTAATGAGGTTTCTCTGCGAGCACAGAGTACAGGATTGAACATGGTGTGCTATGGTTTAAAAGATCAGAAAATAATGAGTTCATCATCAAAAAAGAAAAAAGAATTAATAACTTGACATTTATATCAGTTAATTTGGAATGACAAGGGTGATGTTTCTTTCGATAACCTCCACCTTCTAAATCTTTAATCCTTCTCATCGGAGTTCAGATTAGGAAGTATTGTTTTTAATTGAAAGCTCACATTCCTCCAGTCTCCTGGGTTATGCTAAAAGCATTATAGCTGATAATGCTCCTGCATGGCAGATACACATAATAGCTGCAACTATGATTCTATCACAGTGTGTAGGATGTGGTGCTTCAGGTAAAGTAGTTCAATATAATATTTTCTTCACTGTGTCTAAAAAGTTACACTTGAAATCACATCTGATAAATGATTATGTTTTAGAAGAGTAAACAGTAAAAAAATCATGTGAAATAAGAAGTGACCTGAACTGAAATTGCATTGCAAAGATGTCAGCATGGTGTGGCAGTTCAGCGATAAGTTATTTCCTACCAGTGTTTATACATTCATCTTTTTTGCTTCATAATAGAACTTCAAAAAGCTTTTTACTCTCTGACCTCCAGCTGTCAGTAGTGACCATCAACAGTATTTCATTGTTGTTTCTTTTGTTTGTTTTGTTTTTCTATTATAGCAATAATTGTGAAAACATATGTAGATTAAATGAGGGATTGGTCATACATACTAACCAGCTTTTTTGATTTCCATTTTGGTCACTGCTTAAGATAAATTCCCAGAATGCTCCACAGTGGTTTGAGCCTTTTCTATGGCTTACTGAATGTATTTTCTGTTCACTCCTAACAACTAAATGATTCAGCAAAATTCATTCTTGGTTCTGTGGGGTGGAAAAAATATTTTACAAGGGTTTATGCAAGGAAATAGAAGCAAAGTCACTGCTCATATCACACATTCACCAATGTTTTAAGAAAAAAAAATACCTTAAAACATGCACATAATTTTTGGCAATTGATGTAGTGGCAACCACTGAAAACAAGATATAATTTTAAAGTATCATTTTTCATAACATTACATTGACACATACTGAATTTGTGTTGGTGTGATTGTAAACAAAATTATTTTCCCATATAGTACACAAACATGTCTTCGCATGTTTTCAGGCAGTCATCTGTTCTTTGTTAGGTTATTATCTTTTTTTTTTTTTTTTTTTTACCCTAATGATCCCCCAACCATTATCCTCTCTGAGTATCCTAAATTATAGGCAAAAAATGAGCTATGGGAAACATAACCTGTTCCCCAGACTTCTGTTAGTGTATTTGCACAACTCTGACCTGATCTGGTTGATGAGGATTTGGTTAGAGATCATTGAGGCAAACTGGACACCCACAAATCCATGGGCCCCAATGGGATGCACCCAGAAGTGCTGAGGGAGCTGGCTGATGTGCTACCACTCTTCATCATTTTTGAAGGGTGATTGAGAATGGGAGAGGTGCCTGAGGGCTGGAGAAAAGCAAATATCACTCCTTTCTTCAAAAAGGGCATGAAGGAGGATCCAGAGAATTACAGGGCAGTCAACCTCACCTCCATTCCTAGGAAGGTGATGGAGCATCTCATTCTGGAGGTCTTCTCTAAGCATGTGGAGGAAAATCAGGTTATCCAGAGTAGTCAGCATTGATTCACCAAGAGAAAATCAAGCTTAACCAATCTGATAGCCTTCTATGGTCGTTTGACCAGCTGTGTAGATGAGAGGAGTGCAGTGGTTGTTGTCTAACTTGGCTTCAGCAAGGCTTTTGACATGGTCTTCTATAACATCCTCCCAGGTAAAATTGGGAAGAGTGGGTTAGATAAGTGGACAGTGAGGTGAATTGAGAACTGGATGACTGACAGAGCTCAGAGTGTTGTGATCAGCAGTACAGAGTCCAGTTGGAGGCCTTCAGTACTAGGTCCAGTCTTGTTCAACATCTTCATCAATGACCCGGATAACAGAACAGAGTGTACCGTCAGCAAGTTTGCTGATGATACAAAACTGGGAGGAGTGGCTGATACACCAGAAGGCTGTGCTGTCATTCAGTGAGACCTGGACAGACTGGAGAGTTGGACAGAGGGGAACCTAATGAAGCTGAACACAGGCAAGTGTAGAGTCTTGCTCCAGGAAAGAAATAACTCCATGTACCAACACAGGTTAGGAATTGACCTGCTGGAAAGCAGCTCTATGGAGAAGGACCTGGGAGTCCTGGTGGACAACAAGTTAACCATCAGCCAGCAGTGTGCCCTTGTGGCCAAGAACATCAATGGTATCCTGAAGTGCATCAAGTGTGACCAGCAGTTCACCAGCAGGTTCTGTTTCCCTCTACTTTGCCCTTGTGAGGCTACATCTGGTGCACCATGTCCAGTTCTGGTCTCCCCAGTTCAAGAGCAACAGGGAACCACTAGAGAGAGTCCAACAGAGGGCCAGAAACATGGTGAGGGGCCTGAAACATTTCTTTTACAAGGAAAGGCTGAGAGACCTGGGTGTGCTTAGCCTCAAGAAGAGAAGACAGAGAGGGCATTTTGTCAATCCTTATAAATATCTAAAAGGTGGATGTCAAGAGGATGGGGCCAGTCTTTTTTTCAGCTGTGCCCTGTGGTAGGAAAAGGAGGAACAGGCACAGACTAGGACATGGGAAATTCCACCTAAACATAAGGAAAAACTTCTTTCCTGTGAGGATGATGGAGCACTAGAGTAGGCTGTGCAGAGAGGTTGTGGAGTTTCCTTCTCTGGAGACTTTCAAAACCCACTTGAATGTGGTCCTGTGCAACCTGTTCTAGGTGACCCTGCTTTAGCAAAGGGGTTGGACTAGACGATCCCCAGAGGTCCCTTCCAACCCTTACTATTCTGTGATCCTGTGATTCTGTATTTTTCCCTTTTCAGGGTGGAAAGCACTTGCAAAATTAGCCATCTGGTTTTGGCATAACAGGTTGAGATGTTCCCTGCTCAACAAAAAGATGGTTGCCAGGTCTGACTCAGCCATGCAATGTAATTAAAGATCTCAGGAGTGATCAAAAACTATATTATAAAATATCGAAGCTGAGGATTGGGTTCGTGTTTATTTATATAAGCATCTTACTAAAATTCCTACCATTGGAATGTTTCATTATGCTAGTGCTGGAAGAGATGCATAATAAGCTTGAATAAAATAAAGAAACTACCACTGACCAAAGTGCTAAACCAGAGAAAATTACTTTCCAAAAATGCTACAATCAACCTGCACAACAAAAGGTGACTTTTGAATCACCCTACTTGTAAGTCTTCAGTTAGAGGGATAAGATAACGAAAATATTTCCAAGTAACAGGAACATTTATCTTTACTAATCTAACCTAAATTAAACTAAAGAAAGGTTGCAGATGGAATTTCCCTGTCATGCTCTTCCTTATATTCAACCGAGAAGAATTATCAAATGCCCTGACAACAAAGACAGTGAAAATACTCTTTTGACTCCTCTTTTTCCAGTGGAATGAAAATGCATCCTATACTTTAAATAAGCTATGTCTGCCTAGAAATATAAAAATTATTAAGACTCAAAAGCTTTTCTTGTTTTGTTCCCAGCTAAATTCCAACCTTTCAAGTCAACAAAGGTAATTAACCTAATACTGGCTGCTCTGTGTATTCTTATTGTCATCCTGATAGACCTAATTTACCACTGACAGCACTAAAAGGATTCCCCATTTAGTTTGTTCTCCCATTCTCTTGATAACTCATTAGTAAGCCCTGGCTTTGCTTAATGCCTGCAACACAAAAAGTAAATTGGTTTGCATAAATCATTCACTACCTTCAAGGGACAAAATATTTTGGCACACTCTGAGTTTTATATTTCCTTGATTTTCTGTTCAATGGATCTAGAAGCCAATTTTGCATATTCCCTACAGGCAGACCCTGTGTCTAGTTTGGTATAGCAAACACTGAATTTATGTTAAAGTAAGGCTATATCACAAAGCAAAGTGTTTAAATATAGTCTGCCATGAAGTAGAATCGCACCTGTGGGATTCAGCAGTGACTGGAGCAGCCTGTTCACAAATGCATTGAATGCAACAAACAGTGATGATGATAACATCTCTAAATGAGACATCTTGCATTTCCTTCTGGATATTATCAGCTACTCAGAAAATCTCTGCACTTCCTTTTTCAACATACATTTTTTTCTAATTTATAAAGTTAAGTAAATTTTGAATAATACAGATTGATGCTACCTGCTATGTCAGAGAATGCATGTAAAGGCAATGAAAATTATGAGGGATTCTTGAAAAATATAATTATTCAAAATAAAAAGAAATTTCAAAATGTCTCACCATCATTGAGCAGAACAATTAGCTCAAGTTGAATCTGCAAACATATTTTGGTGCATGTTAAAATCTATGTTAAGTATTTTTATAACTTGAAAGGCCTTTCAAATTTGCTTTTGTTGTAAAAGTTGTTTAAGTGAAGTTGAAGCCAAAGTGAGTTTCTTTCCTTTCTTCTCTGATTTTCCTTACTTTTGCCTCATGTTTCTATTCTATTATTCCCCTTTCAAAAATGTGGTTTGTCCTTTCCTCCTTATACTGTTTATCTTGTTTTGGGCTTTGCTAGTCATTCTTCTGGTGGATTTGGGAGTAAGTTCAGCCTAGTTATAGTCCCTTATGTTTAACTTGTCCTCTTTCTGACAACTTTTATTTTTTTAAACTTTTTTTAAACTCTTACATGTAACTCTGCCTGTCTTTTTCATGTCTTTAGTGGTCACATTGCTCACATACTTAGGTAAAACAGTTATACAAAATTTACGTGCTGTTACCTCTTACACTATTTTAGTATGCTCATATTTGAATTCAGGGCAAGGTAATAATAACAACCCTACTTATAATTTATAGCTGTCATAGGCCTCCAATTTGTCTACATTCCCCAGATTACTTTCTGACAGAAAAATGCATATGGGGAAACACTGTGCGGTGATCAGGGATTTCCAGCTCTGTGACAGTTCCTGTGCAGTTCGTCTTAACATCCCTATGAGATTTTTGGTTGCCTCCATAATATGCGTGAAGACCTACTGTACTGCACATGTGAACCATAGCTGGAAACTGGATTTTTTTATAGATGAGCTCCAGAGTGTGCATATATCTTTCTGTCTGCAACCAAAGAAAAACATTGCAGCCTCTGTCAGCTGAGTAGACTTTTTCCTGTTCTGTTGAGGTAGATTTTTTGAATCTGATTTAATGTTCACATGACATCTCATGTATGGATAGGTGGATATCATACGATGTAGGGATAGGATGTTGCCAACGGTAGTTTAGGTTACTGCAGATTCTTGTTCATATATGTGCAATCTTCTTCTTTAAAAGTTGTCGAGACTTCATAAAAGCTCAAGAACTGAGGAAATACACTTGGGAAAAGAGTGCCTAGAGTGATGTGATATAAAAGCTTAAGTATAAATGCCTCCTATGATCAAATATACTGAGGTTCATATGGCACTACAGTGACAGCACTGTCATTGTAAATGAAAGTAGTAAAAAAGTCATAGAATCTCTTGGGGAAAATAAATAAAAAGGGAGTATGCTTTCAGCTTTTTATTCTGGAACAGAGACTAAACAAATGCCACAAGCAAGTAAATTATATGTCCTCCTATCTGTTTGTCCACTAGAGCTAGTGGATTCCTTCTCTTTCAGCTTTGTACTCTGAGTCAAATGCTGCAGATCTGTAGAACTATGCACCCTTTGTTTTGCTGCTACAAATGTTAGTTGTGCTATTGGGTATTTTATCTCAAGGCTGAAAGGGGTGGAAGCACATTAGCAGCTAGTGTTCTAAAAGGCAAATGGAGCTATTTCTATGAAAATATATAAAGGAAAAAAATCTAAGCAATTCCAAGGCAAGTAAAAATAATGAATGAGCTATGCTGTCCCATTAGATGCCTTTTTTTGTTAGCTAAATAACAAGTTTATGCCTTAGTGTTTCTCTTTGGTTTTGCTTCCTCCCAGCCCATCAAGAAATCTGCTGACAGAAGGGAAGACATTTTTCTTTCTTCCCCAGGCATATCACACAAGCCTTAAAGGGAGCATAAAGAAACTTCCAAATAATTTCTTAAAAATACCTTGTACCATGTTACAGACAGTAACACATTAAATTCCCTGATGACTAATGTGTGCTTCTGCCTGTCTCCCACCCCAAAAATTAATAACTTGTTAAAAAGAGAGTTCAAGAGATTTATGTCTTGAGTGCTTCTCATTTCATTCTCATGGGCATCTGCCTGCACAAGGAGAGCTGTATTGATTACTGCAGTGATCTACCATTCATTTTGAATAGACAGCAAGCTCAAATTAAGCAGATTAAATTCTTTCAACCATCAAAATTAAACTTTTTTAATTGAGACTCAGTTTTGTAGAAGATTGTGAGCCACCTGAATGTCTGTCTGAAAGCAGAATATAAAGGAAAGCCCCTGCATGGACAGGGAAATTAGGGAAATAAAGGGGAAAACTGCGTTAGCCCTAAGAGGAACCAAAAATACCTGTTGTTTTGGGGTTTTTTTTTCTTTTTTTTTTTTTTTTACCTGAGACACAGAGCATAAGTGTGAAATGTCCAGAACAGAGTATGTTCACAGAAAACTGTGTAATAAAGCAATTCAGTTGAGGACTCAGTGCACACTACACCTTGGGTGTAAAGGGCCTGATCCTGCAACATCTGAGAGTGTCTGGAAGACCTTCAGGCTTTAGACCATGATGATGCACTAGGTCAACTACTCACAGACTGAAACTGTAAGCAGACCTTGAAATCTACTATAGTTGATTAGATAAGGAATGTTTCAATTTCTTAAGATTTCTTTAATCGTGCATTTTTATGGCTAATTTCTTATAGAATAGATTATTACCGCTTCAGAAAAAAAATAACTGTCAAGATTTTTGCTGAAAGAGATCATGTCCTCTCTACCTGATGTTACAAAGTGCAAAAATGATGCCATGTGAGGGTTTAGGGGAGGGCTAAAAAAGGGAGATTGAAGTTAACAGGAGAAACAGACAGAAGATGATAAAGAGGTTCCTAACTGTTGGAGCAACTCTTAGAAGATGTGGAAGATCTTTCTTGTCCTCTGAGCTCTACGGGATATTTTGGAGGTGCAGAAGAGGCTGAGAGGGCAGGTTTAAAATTTCCCTCAGCTTTTTTTTTTTTCACACATATGTATTTTACAACATGAAGATTGTCACAGGGATTTTTTTAAATGTATGACCCAAAGTTCTTACAGGTAAATAGATATAAAGACATGACATCTGTTTACCTCACAGGTTGTAGTACCTCTGGAGGAAACAGTTTCTACTGAGGAAGTTTGAACAACCTTTGTATTATCTTTTATTCTTTTAAGTAAAAAACTAGGCTATGCTCTAGTAGAAAAAAAATAAATATCAAAAAGAAACAAAGTGGCAATTGCTTCTCTCAAATGCAATAAAAGCTGTGTTGTCCCACTGTCACTGTTGCCAGATTTATATGCCAAACAAAAGCCAATGTTCTTTTTTCAGACATTTCCCTTAATCAGCACAATTCTTGAAATAAAAGCTTTATCTGATCATTAGCCTTAAATCTTCATCTCCTTTCTTTGTCAGGTCCCTGCCATTACTTTAGAATGTTTGAATATAGATTAATAGAAAGAAGATGTATCTATCCACCGCAATTATGTACCTAATAGAAGAGCAAATATCTTAACAGCTCAAGCAGTAGTGAGAGCCAACAGAGACCAGGTTTAAATTCAGAAGAATGCAGTTTTCAATTTAGGTGAAAAAACAGGGTGGATTATGAGTTATTTCTTACTACCACCTCACTGTTTATTTTGCTGAAGGTTTGAGGTGGTAATTAAACAATGACTTTCAAGTACTGCTCAGTATCCATGGAAATAAATATATGAAATGAAGGTATTTGTGGAGTGAGAATTTATTTATTTACTAATCTAGCTTGTAATCATAGAATCACAGAATGGTAGGGGTTGGAAGGGACCTCTGGAGATCATCGAGGCCAACCCCCCTGCCAGAGCAGGGGGCAGGCCACACAGAAACAGGCCACACAGAAACAGATCCAGATGGGTTTTGAAAGTCTTCAGAGAAGGAGACTCCACAACCTCCCTGGGCAGCCTGTTCCAGTGCTCTGTCACCCTTCAGGAAAGAAATTTCTCCTCATGTTGAGGTGGAACTTCCTGTGTTCCAGCTTGTGACCATTACCTCTCATCATGTTACAGGGCACCACTGAAGTCTGTCCCCTTCTACTTGACACCCACCTTTCATATATTTGTAAACATTAATAAGATCCACTCTCAGTCTTCTCCTTTCCAGACTAAATAGCCCCAGGACTTTCAGCCCTTCCTACTAAGATATTCCAGTCCCTTAATCACCTTTGTAGCTCTGTGGTGGATTCTCTCTAGTATTTCCCTGTCTCTCTTGAACTGGAGAGGCCAGAACTGAATACAATACTCCAGATGTGGTCTCACTAGGGCAGACTAGAGGGGGAGGAGAAATTCCCTTGACCTGCTGGACTCACTCTTCTTTATGCACCCTGGGATATCATTGGCCTTCTTGGCCACAAAGGCATATAGGTGTCCCATGGATATCCACCAGGACACCCAGGTCCCTCTCCATGGAGCTGCTTTCCTGGGGGTCTACCCCTAAC
This sequence comes from Ceryle rudis, assembly GCA_033439905.1. NCBI lineage: Eukaryota > Metazoa > Chordata > Aves > Coraciiformes > Cerylidae > Ceryle > Ceryle rudis. The sequence continues at coordinate 19,599 of JAAGNO010024954.1, forward strand.
CTGTACTGGTACATGGTGTTTTTCCTCCCCAGCTGTAGGATTCTACACTTATCGTTGTTGAACTTCATTAGGTTCACCTTTGTCCATCTCTCCAGTCTGTCCAGATCTCACTGAGTGACAGCACAGCCTTCTGCTGTGTCAGCCACTCCTCCCAGTTTTGTATCATCAGCAAACTTACTGAGGGTACACTCTATCCCTTCATCCAGGTCACTGATGAAGTTGTTGAATGAGACTGAACCCAGTACTGGCCCGTGGGGAACACTGCTAGCTAAAGGTCGCCAAATGGAGTCTGTGCCACTCATCACAACCCTCTGAGCTCTATTGTTTAGCCAGGTCTCAAATATCCGTTTTCTGCTAAAAAACAAACAAATAGACAAAAAACAACATCAATTAAAAAAAAAAAGAAGGAGAAAACAAAACAAAACAAAACTAACAGAATAGCAACAACAATAAAACCGAAAGACACTGGGAGAAGCGATAGCTTCTGTTTAGACCCAAATTCTATGCCTACTTTGTGTCACTGTTAGTGCCTCCAGTCGTGTATGGAGTACTTCTAAGAGAAAATTCATTCTCTTCTTCAAACTAACAAAGGAAAAAAAAAAAGAGCAGCTAGTCTATTTTTCTGGCTCCCATCTGAATGTAAAGCTTCTAGGGGTTGTTGAGACTATTTTGATATGATTGTTGTCCTACCTTCTTTTCATTTTTCATAATGAATACATATCAAATAATGTTTCCAGTTTTCTGCACAGTCTTCTGGTTTGATAACTGATTTTCTTTTTTTTTGTCTCATTTTAAGGCTATACTGGCAGTACAGTCTTTCAAAACACTTGCAAAAGATATTCCTTCTTATAGTACCGTTGAAACTGAAGTTAAGTAACAAAGAATAAAAGCATTCAGAGGGTAGTGGTCAATGCCTTGATGTCCAGATGGGGATCTGTGACAGGTGGTGTCCCTCAGGGGTCTGTACTGGGACCAGCACTGTTTAATATTTTCATCAGTGATATAGACAGTGGGATTGAGTGAATCATCAACAAGTTTGCAGATGACACCAAGCTGAGTGGTGCTGTCTATACATGCCAGAGGGATGGGATGTCATCCAGAGGGACTTGGACAAGCTGGAGAAGTGGGCCTAGGTGAATCTCATGAGGTTCAACAAGACCAAGTACAGGGTCCTGCACCTGGGCCAGAACAATCCTCATTATGAATACAGGCTGGGAGATGAGCTGATAGAGAGCAGCCCTCCAGAAAAGGACTTGGGGATTCTGGTGGAAGAGAAGCTGCACATGAGCCAACAATGAGCATTTGCAGCCCAAAAGGCCTATGATTCTATGATGCTGTGGTGCAGTGACTGGGAAAGTCCCAGACTGGACCCAGTGGCACACAGGAACCAGATTCAAGAGCTAGATTTTGGAACTAGATTAATGAACACAGGGATTGGGATTGAAGGCAGAATGGACAGGGTCCTCCTCAGATGCTGGCTATTGAAGAAGAGAACTTGACCTTCCCAATCCCTCAGCTTGATACTGAATATGACATATATGGAATGGAATGCCTTGTTGGTCAGTTTAGGGTCACCTGTCCTGTCTGCTCCTCCCCACATGTGCATTCCAATGATGTACACAAGACTTAGCAGTGACCTTGATTTCTATAGGAGCAAGTATAAGCAAGAGCCAGTTATTGGAAGTAACTGTAAACATTGAGCATTATCACTGCTAGAAGCAGACATGGTCTGCAAAAATATGTGAATAACTTCAGAAAGTACAGTGAGTTAGAAGAGACTGAGCTGAGAAGTAAAATCACTGAACAGATTTCGTTCTGTTCTAGCTTAAACCAAGAAACCATGTTTGACATAATGTGAACTGAAGTCATAAATCACTGGAATTATATGAACAAGTATAGGTGGAATTGTTCTGGGTTTTAAGTTCGTGAATGAACTTATAATTTCACATATTTCAGGCATAAGTATGTCCTCAGATTACAAGCTTTCTTTATTAAGGTCTCAAATACAAAGCTAAACAGTATTATCTCCTGATGAGAGTAAACAGCATTACATTTCTAAAGCAATTGATTTAATCCTAATCCTAATTCAAGCAGAACAAGAACAACATGACAGGGGATGCAATGTCAACTGTTTCTCCATGTGGAAGCTGAAGAGCACTTATAAGTGGATACCACATGATGGGTGGGGAATTTCATAGCTGTGACGTTATGTATCACAGTACCAGCAGTGTTCACACTGGCTTCTGAAACCTGGGCTATGCTGCTTAGGAAAGCAAAAATGGTCATTAACCAAGTAGGGAAACAACCTTCAAGATATACTTCTGACTTCATATTTGAGCAACAAAAAAGAATTTTTGAGAAAAGGCTGGATTCAACCTCTTTATCCAGTAACATATTTCAAACCAAGGTTATGAATGGCTGTAAAATTACTAAACAGTGCACTGGAAAAAACTTCATTGTTGGGTGCCTGTCCCATGGTCTCCATGTCATCAGGACATGTCAACAGGAAAACTGATCTCTCTTTGTGCCTATTCAAAGATACCTTATACTCTGCTAACAGCTACTTTTTTTTTTCCCAAATATGATAGTTGTTCACAGCTGCTATCCCTTCTAGGGGCTTGGCAACTTCTCTCATGCTGAGATCAAACACCTGGTCATATAACTGAGAGGCTACTGGACCCTTTGGAAGGATGACAACAAAGCACCAGCTGTAATCTCTAAAATAGTTCATCTATCTTTCATTCCACTCCTCACCACTTCCTGAAATGCCTAAAGTAAAAAAGGTGACCAAGAGTGCAATGAAGTAATTGTTCTGTTAGCCACAGCCTGCTTCTAGCTGCCTTCTTTCCACAGGGAGTTTGTAGCATATGTGTATTAAACCAGTTCTGGGAGAACATGATCTTGCCCTGCTTGTACAATATAGTTTAATTTGTACAGGTTAACCAGGCCTATAACATGTATACTTCTGATCCTAAAGGCTGTGTACTCTGTATAGCTAGAAAGACTGCATGCAATTGCTCTGTTTTGTTCTAGTTTTCATGCCATTTCTATTCCTACAATGCTAGAGAATATTTACCGCTGTTTAAACTTTCCCTAGAAAATATCACATTTCTCTCATCCCAATCACTCATTCATTTGTCAACTGTAAGTAAGCCCAGGCCATCAGGACTGATGTTCAGGAAATGGGACAAGGATGCTGGTTTAAATCATAGCTAATAAAATGGCAACTTGGGCCTCATCTTGAAACTTCAGGAAGTTTTAATTTCACTTGTTGGGTACACTGAGCTGATTTTCTCTGCCTACTAATATCAGTCAGTTGAGTTAACTTTTTTTTTTTGTTAAATAGATAAAGAGAAAAAAAAAAAGAAGAAAAAAAACCCCAAACCAAACAAATAAAGCAGACCAATAAGATAATTATCTTACACACTGTAGCTATAACTATTTCACAGTCCACTTCTGTAATGAGATTATAAGGCAAGTGCTAACTCAGCTGGTTGCTTTCTTTATATCATGGAGTATTCATGTCTTTCATAGTTTGCTCTTCTCAAGGTTTTACCTGGTAGCAATCTCTTATCTAAGCTGCAGCTGATGCTATGCTGTGAGCTGTTTCTTTTCTGTCACTTACACCTTACTTCTCACACTTCTGTCATGTTCGGTTAGCTGTTCCCTACTCTACCAGCTGTTTCCTGCTGTCCCTTCCCTCATCACGGCTTGCTCATTAACCTGTTCTGACTACTGCAGTTTTACTAATAATTGATGTTAATTCAGCTCTTGGAATACAAACATCACTGAGGATTGACACAGCCTCTACAACAAACACCACTTATCCAACTTTGACTGCTTTACTGAAAACTCTTAAATAAAATATCCTGGGTTTCTTTTGTCATAGCCCATAACTTTGCACAGCACTACAGAACTGATGCTTAAGGTGAATATTTACCTCAGAAATAGAGTTGCGAATTGGTAGCTATTTTTCTATTTTCTTACAGCTCCAGACTTTTCTCTGGTTAGTTACAGACCTTCTTTTCAATAACCACCAAACACAATAAAATAGGATATGTTTAAAAAGATCACATTTTGTATTCATTTCCATTTGTCTTCTTTTCTTTCTATCACATATCCACACAAAGCTCTTCTCAGGATCTGATGCTCTCTGAAAATCTCCTGTGACTTTCTTCTATGATTCAACTGTCAGGTTTAATTCAGAATGCAGAATTTCCGCTCTGCAATTGTAGGACTACAGCAGTGTATGGAATAGGATGATCTCAATTCTCTAATAGCAAAATTAATTTTAACCTGTCTGAATGTGGAATTTCTTCATCTGCCTTTTTCTTTGAATGATTTATTTCATTCAAAATTCAGAAAACATCAGACAGAAAAGTAGATTTTAATCTAATAGTTAGGAAAGCAACATCAGAATAAATTACAAAACCACCAGATTTAGGCCACGGTCTCTAAATGCCTCACTATTCTAATGAATAGAGGGAAGGTCTACACTGAGAACAGAAGTAGAAATAGTTGATAAAAATGCAGAAAAGCAATCAAGGAAAGGAACCATCTTCAAATGGATGAAAAAAATGAAGGAAAACCTTTGATTTTGGGAAGATTAAGCGTGGCAATTCACTGTTGCATGTGATTGGTCATAACACAGCATACTGTGGACAGTCAGTAATATTAGTTGGTTCAAGAGGAATGGAGTTCAACAGCATAGCACCACCACCTCTCCCCTTTAACAGCCTGATGTTCTCACGTAGAATCAGTAAATATGCCCCAGACATATAGGTAGCACAAAGTACCAGTTTGTCATTCCACTGATAGTCAGCACAGCTTGGTGTGAACAAGAGTAGTAACACTGCTCACTGAAGAAATGCATTCAGTTTTGAAGGTCATCAGCTTTCTCCTCCAAATTTGTGTTGTCTGGGCTGTTCTGGGAAAATCGCGTTTGCTTTCCTGGGAAAAGAGTAAGCACTTGCTTTTCAGTTCTATAAAAGTCTAAGTAACTCCCGTTACTGCTGTGAGGTATGACAGACCTATTTGGTACTCACTCTCAAATAGGCTCAAACCTTTAATGGATTAAGATGCTTACATTTCATTATACTGAAGTAAATTCCCTATCTCTATTGAAAATCAGAACTTGATGATGACGGGTATCATACAACTGGTTGTTTTCGCATGCCATGTCCCCTGCACTGTTAGCTGGATGTACTGTTATTTTCCTTTCTGTCTCAGTAAGAGATTTTCTTTGTACTGGCACTGAACTGCACATGCTGTGAAGAACCTATCTGTTAAGTCACCTTCAAAGTGAGAGCAAGGTTTTTCCAAGCCAAGGCTGGCAAATATGAGCACCATGCTCACAGTAATCACAGTGGTGTTCTTCACCTCAGCATTCTTTTCCTGAGAAATCTCATCATAATGCACATGCTTTCTAAAAGCATTGACAAGATCCACCTTTTTCTTGATGTGAGTTGGCTATGATAACCATGGGCTATGGACAATAACCCTGACAGTGGCAAATGCTTCTGTCAGCCTTGAGAAAGCACAAAAGCAATGGATTGCCCTCTCTTCAACACTGACAGAGGTAACACCTCATATCACGAGCTCAGGGTGAAGACCTTTCAAAGAAAAATACCCATAATGTGTGGAATGCTGTGTGCTGTTTTCATACCATGTAAGAAACAGTGACAAGAGAGTTTGCATTACCCCGAGGGTGCTGATGTTTAACAATGGAGAGACTCCTGCCTCATCAAGAAAAAGGTGTATAGTGCTTTATACCATCTTTCTAGCTGCTTTATTATGTTGAAGCAGCTGAGTATCCCCAAGAATCTGATATCTTACAAACAGTGTACCTGAAATGCAACTGAAGAGATAGTATTTGTTGAACAGATACTGCCAAATGGATATGTCTAACATTTCTTCAAGGAGTGCCTTGTGGTTTCTACAGAGTAAGAAAATATTTACTGTAATTCTCTGAAGATCTGTCCTAGAGCAAATTATTTAATCCAATTTGATTTGGGCTCTGATATGCTCAGAAAAGGAATCTGGTATTCAAGAAGGTATTTGGTATCTTACATTCAAAGGACAAGTGATGAATCTTCTGGTTTGAAATGACTGACAGTAGGCTGAGGCATTGAAGTGAACAGGGCTTTAATAAAAGTTTCTTGTAAGGAAAACATACTTCTGGTACATCTGTGAGGGTACCCAAAATGCTTTAGTAAAGATCTGTTTGAAGCAGACAGTAATATGAAAATATATTGAAAATTTCTGTCAGAGCTATTGAGAGAAACTGTCTTACTATGATATCATTAATGTCTTGTAAAATGGAGTTTGTGTTTAAGTAAAGCAATTGCTGCTGAGCTATATATATTTAAATTGGTTGCTAGACTGCGAAGAAAACACGTCCTTGAAGAAGATTTTACTTTTCATTCTTCACAAAGTTCTTGCCTGTTGAGATCTCTTCTTCAGCACACTTGACCCAACTGAGTTTCTTAGAATAAGAAATATATTTTGTTGAAGATGTGAGACTTAATAACCATTTAAAGTTTGGTCATATTTGGAGTGTGAATACGCAGTATGGCACAAGTATTTTAACTTGACTGCAATTCCTTATTCAAAGGAAATGCTATTATACTTACAATGAACCTAGTAATTCTTATGAACTGATACTTGTCTAAAGCAAATAAACAGTCAGTAGTATGTACATTTGGCTAGTACTTACCATGAATCTAGAATGGATGTCCCTGGAGTAAACTCTAGGATGGATACCATTTTGAGCTTGAATTCTTTTATCAAGAGCTCCATTTGACTTGTGCAGCAAGGAAGTTTAACATGCTCATTCACTGTGGTCTCACAAAAATGTAACTCTTGATCAATACTGCCAGAATGACCTGGAAGCCTTAATTATTAAGTTGTTTTATACCATTCCTTGCAGAGGTGACACTTACTCATTAATTTCTCTGCATTCCTTATTCTCAAGATATTTTTCACCAAAAAACTAGCAATTTTATTTGGCTACTATCTTGATTTACAGGTTGCTCATATAGATTATAGACTGCCTCTATTTAGGACATTAAAATTTATTACTTATATGCAGCAAATAGCTACAAGCCTGTGGTCATTTACTGTCCTGCAAATGATCCTGTTTGTGACAGTAGTTAGATTGAGCTCGTGGGATGTAACCTCTGAAAGCTGCATGCTTTCCATAGCAACAGAACACAACTACCTACTGTTGCTTGCCCTGAATGGATGTGGCAACAGCAATAATATCCAGTAGCTGCTTAATATGATGTTGCTTGTGTTAGAAAAATTGGAAAGAAAAGAGGAATTGTGAATATATGTGAAGAAAACCATGAAGTCCATTCTCAAGTCTTCAAATGTGATTTCTTTTACTGTGTTTACAAGCACAGGAGGCTTGAGTGTTATGTTCACAGGAAGCATATGTTGTTTTCCTTACTGGCCAGTATTTTCTGCACTCTTTACTCTGTGAATCCTCCTGAGCAATATAGACAGGGATGAAGTCACTACTTCTTGCCTGCTGGTCAGTCTCAAACAGCTATTTCAAAGGGACGTCTCTCTGTATTTACCGCCTCACAAAATCATCGCTTATTTTAGTTTGTGGAAATGTCTCTTTCTTATTTTCACTTTGCTTGGCCTTAAGTGCTCCTTCTTCAGCATCCAAGGAGAGCCTAGGGACCCTGACCAACCTCAAGGAAGAGGGTATTTTATTCTAGGCTAGGCAAAAAGGCAAATATAGGGTCACTCACGTGTGTTCTTTCTTGTATTCCTTGTCTCTCCCTTCTCCATCATAAAATATCCATCACTGCATATTAACCCCAAGGTTTTCTTTCATCATCATCCTGCCCACCCCAGAGGCTGAGGGGATTATCTCAGAATGTCCAGGGACAGAAAACAAGAGACATGGTCTAGCCATCAACCTCCAACAGGACGATGCACTCACTTTGCCTTCTGGAACAGGACCTGGCTCCAAGACACTTCCTTTAGTCATATACAACACAAACCATTCTGAAATTGTAATAATATCTCCCTGCTGCTTCCGTAGCAGATTAAGTTTCTCCTTCATCAGATGAAATACTGGATTTCTTAAACTTACCTGTGACTGTTCAACTGGGTGTTGAGGTTATAAAAACTGCTTACCTGCACTTAATAAAGAACATTTGCAGTCATTTTAAGAATACCTTAGCTATTCAAGTCTTGCCTTCTGAATATATTGTGGATATGGATCAAACATCTGAATTTTCCTTTAAAAATTCATCAAAGGCACCGTTCTCAAAAGTCACTTATTTTCTGACAGTCCAGGAGTGCCATCCACAGGATGAAATTCATATTTTTGTGCCACTTAATTTCTTTGATGCTGCTGTTGGAAAAAATAGTTAAAAACAAAAATTAAATTCAGCAATTTTATTTTTATATCAATTAATCATTTACATTACAACCAAAGAGAAAAACCTTCCTCTTAGCTAATCTTACCCTTTCTGCTGGAATCAGCTGACAGGCAAAAATGTAATGCAGATCTTTAAACAGTTCATAATTGATTTTTAACATTTCATGGAATGTTAATGGTACAAATATATTACAGTTTGTTCTCTTACCAAAATAGTTTAGCTATATTTTATTTCAAATACTGTCTGTTGTGGTTTAACCCTATGTGTTTGGTTTGTGTCTGGTGGGATTTTGGTATCAAGGGAGGGGGCTGCTGGCATAGCTCCTGTAAGAAGCTTCAAGAAGCTCTCCCAAGCACCAAACTGGACCTGCTTCTGGCCAAAGACAAGCCATTCAGCACCTCTGTGATAACATATTTAAGAGGAAAAACTGTCGGGCAAATTGTTTTGGGAGCTCTTTTGTTTTGGAAAGGAGTGGAACCTACGAGAGGCAACCATATGGACACCCAGGTAAGTGAGGAAGAAAAGAGGGAGGCATGGTAGTGCAGCCATTTTCCTTCGGCCCATGGTGAGATGGAAGGCTGAGCCCTTGAAGCCCTTAGGAATCAACGGTGGGGCAGAATCCCACCTGCAGCCCGCAGACAACCTGATGTCGGAGCAGGTGGCTGCTTCCAAAGAAGGTTGCCTGCACTGGAGCAGTTCATCACTGGGAGGATTATGGCCTATGGAAGGGACCCACACTGGTAGGAGAAGTTCATGGAGGACTCCACATTGATCCAAGAGTGTACTGTGAGGAGTTTTCCCCAAGGAATAAGGAGCAACAGAAACAACCTGCAATGGACTGGGACTGACCGCAATCCCCATTGCCTGCACCCATGTGCCACTGGCAGGAAGGAGATGGCAGAGCTGGGCCCAGGAAGAAGGGAGGGGTGAAGGTGTATTTAAAATCCAGCTGTATTTATCACTGCCCCACTCTAACTCAACTGGTGAACTGTTGTGCTTTTGTGTAAATTAAATTGATCTTGTTCTCCCCAAACCTTGACTGGTGAGTGAGCCCTCCCTGTCCTTTGTCTCGACCCTCAAGCCTTTTGTTTTATCTTCTCCTCCCCATCCCAGCAGAGGAGGGTAGGAGTGAGAGAGCAGCTATATGGTGCGTTGTTGCCAGCTGAGTGGGCTTAAACCTCAACACCCCACCCAGCAACTAAGCACCACTCGGTCGCTCACTCCAACACCCACAGAGCGATGGGAGAGAGAACTGAAAGAGTAAAAGTGCGAAAACACATGGACTGGGAAAAAGACAGTTTAACAGGTAAAGCAAAAGCCAAGTGCACGAGAAAAGCAAAACAAAGAATTCATTCACTGCTTCTCATTGGTAGGCAGGTGTTACCAGGAAAGCTGGCCTGCATTATATGTAAAGGTTAGTTCAGAAGACAAACACCATCACTCAAAGCATGTCCCCTCTTCCTCCTTCTTCCTTCAGGTTTATATGCTGAGCATGACATCATATGGTATGGGATATCCCTTTGGTCAGTTGAGATCAGCGGTCCTCTCTGTGACCCCTCCCAACTCCTTGTGTGAGAAGCAGGAAAAGTCTTGGCTCTGTGTAAGCGCTGCTCAGCAAGTTAAAACATCCCTGTGTCATCAACTCTTTTTTCAGCACAAATCCAAAACATAGCCCCATGCCCACTACTACTAACTCTATCACATCCAAAAGCAGCACACTGTGCTATGGTATTGATACAGAATATGCAGCATCTGTATTTTTTGAAATCACTAAAGGAAATATCCCTTTTCCCAAGGGAGCCTGGTTCACTGGTTGTTAAAACTATGAAACTCTGCAGGTCTGAGTTATGTAGATGACAGTATATAAAATCCAATTTTCCAAACTAAGGTGATATTCTCAGAGGTAACTGCTTAAATAAGAAAATAGTAATTTATCCAGGTATGTTTCATTATTGAGTATAATACTAATAGTATCTAACTACAATGAGAGACAGTAACTAAAATGACAGTTACTGTCTAACTAAAATGACAATAAAAGAAAGGACGGGAATTTTGTTAAATGTAGGAGGGGAAAAAAATACCTCTTAAGTACAGGGAAATCTGCAAGTACAATGGAATATGCTTTTTAAAAGGTAACTGTGCAGAATCTATTGTAATCCTCTGTCATGTCTTTCAAAATACCTCTGAGTTAATATTTCCTAGAACATTTTCATAGTATGAGTCCACATATAGAAAATACTTAAACTACATTTTTTTTCAACATGGGAAACAATTAAGTGCAGCATCATGATATTTTTGAACAGTGTTAGTAGCCACAGTAGAAAAATCAGGCAGTGATAGTAGCCACAGTAGCAAAATCAGGCTTTGGACGCGTTCCTGTGTGATCTGGTATAGGTGATCCTGCTCTGGCAGGGGGGTTGGACTGGATGATCTTTCGAGGTCCCTTC
>JAAGNO010024954.1:48616-78844 GCA_033439905.1 Ceryle rudis
GCCTCTCCCAAAGCATTCCTTGGGGGCAAATGCCCCCTGTGACCCCCCCCTCACCCCAAAAATAACCTATTTACGGCAGGTAATAGGTGAAAAAAAAAAAAGAATTTCTCACTAAATTCATCGCTGCTTCCCCCCTGGAGAGATCCACTCCTGCAACGAGTTGTGTCCAGCCTCAAATTCCCCCCCCCCCCCTCCAACCGACCTTAATTCCCGAGGCATGCCCGAAGTTTTTAGATCTAGATTTTATTGATGTATTTATTTGTACGTGTTATGTATATACATTAAAGCATTTCCACACAATCTTAGTGAAGTGTTTACTACCCAACAGTAGAACTGTTAAGAACTTACTCATTAACAAAAATTAATCCTATCTCCTTTTTTCAGGAAAACTCCGAAAAAGAAAAACTCTCAGAAAAAGATTGCTAAAACTATGGTCTTAGCATTACGCATATGCTCCACTCATAACGACAGACAGTAACTTAGTCAAATTTCTGCCTGATGTGTGGTGCATCAAGAGGACTGGAGAAAAAAAAAAAAAAAAAAAACCAAGTCATTTGTACTTTGTAAAAAACCACTACCAAAAAAAAAACCAAACCCCACACTAAAAGAAGAGAAAAAAAATTAGGTCCGTTCTCTCTACTAAATAAACTAAAATGATCTTGTTTTCTCCCAGAAGACTGTGCAGTAGAATAAAAAAATATCCTTTCTATGCAAGAAAGGGGCTCTAGTGAAAGAATATGCCACATGAGCAGAAGCTTTCAAATAATACAGCAATTTCTTTCAACTTTTAGTTTTGGTTTAATAAGAGAGGGGGTATGATTCTTCCTTGGATGAAGTAATAGGAATACAACCCTAAATTCAGAGGTCGTAATAGCCCTGCTTTTTATTTTCAGATGGAACAAGAACTCCCAAGGTCCCTGGATGAAAGAAAGAGTGCTGAAAGACAAAGGCTTAGGAAGGAATTCTAAATGAGAAGCACTCAGTTAAGGTACCAGCAATGTGGCATCCTCTCTTGTGGCTCAGTTCTGCCAGAGGAGTGTTTCTTCCATCTGTCTTGCTATTCTCCACTCTGTCCTTGGCTGAGTAGCTAATAGCAGTTATTTTCCTCAGTCTCCTACTCCCTCCAGCCCCCATCCCAAATAAAGGTTATTTCTGAAAGGCTTACTAAATAACACAACAAATAAAAGATCCTGATCATAAGAAATGTAGCTATAATAATTCCATTAACTATTAGCCTCTACCTCCACTGTGCTCAGACATCCACTGTTGCTACCACCTTGTTAACAGAAAACAGTGAAAGAGCTTTTTGGTCTTCACCAGCTGTGCTAATGTTAAGAATGCTTATACCTGCAAATACTCTCTCCGCTACATAAAGATATCTTCATCTGTGTGATTCTCTTACTACCACACACCAGCCTGTGTGAAAAACTTCTAACTAGCTGCCTCTGATTTTGTTTGAGCATTTTGTTGTAAAGTTGTGGGTGTTAGTTTGTTTGTTTATTTGCTTGTTTGTTTGTTTTTAATATGGACTTGATGGTGAAATCAACATTTTAGCCTATAACCTGCCAGATAGTATATTTTGAGCTTGGTGATTACAATAGCTTGAGGTATACAGATTTTACGTTAATAAAAGTGAACATGACGTGTTAGGAATGCTAAGCCCATATATATTTCCTCAGATTCCCTCTTTGACACATCCAGGCAAAAAGTAAGTATTTGGCTGCACTCTATTACAATGACCTATTTACAAGAGTAGAGTTAATATTATATATTTTAATCTGGTTTCTGCACTCCATTTTCCTCAATACTAATAGGATTACGTGACCTTTATGTGATTTCATTTGTCTTCAGAGGCTGAAACTCTCTTGCGTTATGATATCATGTGAAGAGAGACAGCCTGTAAGCCCTTGCTAACCCTCATAACAATCTATGATATCATGGAAAGTGAAATTAAATGCAACCAGTTATAAGCCAGTTACTACCCAAAACAGTGAGCAAGACCTAACAAACCTGCCTTTCTTTTGTGAACAATAGTTCAGCAGAATCTGGCTTTACTCTTGGGGAAAATACAAATACCTTTACATAACATCATAACAAATTTATAAATTTAGATTTAAGAGCCAGTTTTGGTTATTTGAATTTCTCTTTCCTACATCCTGCCTGCTGTCCAGAGTACAAAAAGGAAAAAAGGACAGAAGAAAGCTTAGTTAGAGGCAAATAAAAAGTAAAAGTGGCATAGGGAACATACCTGAGAAACAAGTATTTTTCAATAGTGGATCTTAAAAAATATACTTTAAAAATTACAGAGTTTTTAAAGGTGAAATACTTTTAAGTAAAATATATTTTCACAAAATATCTCTATCAAGCCTGGTGTCTACAAATTTAGAAATAGACATATTTATTAAAATTAATATATTTTACAAATAAAGTGTATCTAAAGTGCTTCAGTTACTGATATTTAGTAATGTTTGGTTATTTTCTCTATATTACCTTTTGTTGCACATCTTAGAACTGATTTAGAACTTACTTAGAACGAGACATGCAGGAAAGTTAACTTCAGAATAAGTTTTATTTCATTTTTCAGAACAAATCTGATCTAATACTCTGAAAATACCAAAATGTCCAGACTTATATCAACCATGAAATGGGTCTGGGTCATGACTTTTATATGCAGGCCTAGTACACTTTATTATAGGAAAATGTAGAAAATTCTATAATGCAATCATTTTTATATAGGAGAACTATAATCTTCAAACATTTGTATTCCACATGCTTTGTTATCTTATACAAAATACTGTAAAATGCCATAAGGAAGTAGATTAATAGTAGCTTAACACATGTAAGTGCCACAACATTAAGTACACAAAAGGTACCTTCTGCCAACACAGCTTTAGTTTACGCTAACGGGATGACCAGGAGTATAATACTAGAGATATCAGGAAGAGATAAATTGGAGCTCTCCATAGGTAAAAGGTCAGCATAAATAGCCTAATAACAAAGTAGCTCATAATTTACAGCCTATAAACTTATGTGATTCCATATATAGATATAGGTAGCTTTACATTAGTACTTAAGATGGTAAAAGAAAGACTTGGCCTGACAGTATTGGTCTTGAAACTTTTCAGAAGTGATCTGTTAGTCAAGACTTTCCTCCCTAGAATGCTAAAATTCCCTACTGCCTAAATAGTGTTAGTAACGGTTAAAATAATCACTTCTGTTTTTTAATTTTCCTCTTTTTCTTGTCATATATTACCCACAATGTCACTGTCACCAATGTGTATGCTTCATGTCATTGTATTAGCTGTAATGGTTATCATATCTACTTCACTGTTATTTATTTACTCAGTTCATTACATCATTAAATTATGTAACATTCTTTTTATCTGTTGTCCTGGGTCCATCTGGGATGGAATTAGTTTTCTTCCTAACAGCCTGTTCTGTATTTTGTACTTGGGGACAAAACAGAGTTTCCAGCTCACTAATATTTTGGCCATTTCTGAACAGTGTTTGAACAGCCAAAGTGTTCTTTATTTCCCATTCTGACACCCCAGTAAGTAGGATGGGAGTTGGTAAGAAATTAAGCACGGACAGAGACAGATCAGCTGATACAAACTGGCCTGTGGGATATTCCATGCCATATAACATCATGCTTGGCAACAGAAAACACTATAAATACTTGTAACTAATTTTACTGGGAGATATCCTTAGACCTTTGTAATACTTTGCTACTGTTTGGAAGTGGGGGTGTCAATGAAAGAGCAATGGTACCTCTGTATGTCAAGATGAGTCACTGAGTGTGAATGTGTTTGCTAATAAACAACTGCTACCACACACTGAATTGAAAACTTCAGACAACTGCTAACTATTGTCCCCGGATCTTTTTCCCAAGTTATAACTGCTATTCTAAACTTTAGCATCATGTAAGGGGTTTTTTGTTGGTTTTTTGGTTTTTTTGTTTGTTTGTTTGTTTGTTTTTTTTCTTCTAGATGTATGATCTTGCATTTATCTACACTCAAGGTCATGTTGCAAATTTTTTGCCCATTGAACTTCTACTCAGGGAATTTCTAGAGTCCCTTGTCATTAGTTCAGCTGACAATTACCCAAAGATTAACATCAGCAGCAAACAGAGATTTCACCAATTCCTCCTTTGTTTAGGTGATTGCTAAAGAATCTGGCTAAAAACTAATCCCAGCACCAGTCCCTGAGAGACTTCATTACAGACTCTTCTGTTCTCTGAAAAGGAAGAAATAAGTTTTTCCCTTTTCTTTCAGTACATAAATCACTTTTATGGGACCCCATTAAGGGGACCAGTTTTGTGGCAACTTAGTTTCTTTAGTATTTCTTCATGGGGAATCTTGTTAAAGTATTTTGAAAATCGAGATGTTTCCACTGTATCCCTTTATCTAAATGCCTATTGACACCCTCACAATACATTATTCAAAAATACCACTTAAATATTATGCATAAATTTTTTTAAAAAATCTGAAGGTAATTATTTACATACTTTCCCTCTCATATTTCAAGATTCAAATAAAAAATATATTTGTATGCTTTTATATATCTATAACAAAATGACCTCACACTTACAACTTCTTTCCACAGTTTCTCTTGAAAAGTGTTTACCAAATAAATTCTTCATTGTTACACACAAAATTTCACCAGTACTGTAGGGTAAGCAATGAATTCCTTTAAGAAAGAAAAGTTGTGATAAGTAATGCCTGAATTACTGGTTGTCAACAGAAAATATTTTTTGCACATTATGTTGCACCTTAATCTATGCATTTTGGTGTTTTTCAAAAGTAAAGATGCATCTTTTTTACTTTTTTTTTTTAACTTTACCAGTATTCCTAGTATTTTTTTTACCTTAGTTTGAAGTTATTTTACCTGGATTTTATTTTTTTTGCAGGCTTCTGGCATGTCTTTCCAATGTGTCCCTTCTTTAATTTTCCTCTCAGTAAATCAAAATTTCACTTTGACAGAATATCTCCTAATTCTATGTTTGCTTGGATTTTTTTTCACTAAGGACTGATCTTTTCAAATGATGTTATTTATTAGAAATGAAGTGAAAATTCAGGTTTTGTACTTTGTTTAACAAACGGTTTGTCTTCATCTGTGTGACTTTTGAATGAGCAGGTGTATGCTGTTGACTCTCACAGGGACAGTAAAAATGCAACTATCCCATCTTCACTGTTTCAAAAGTGTCAAGTTTTTCATGCTTTTTTAGAAAACAGCTTAGAAATAATTTTTAAACAAAAATTTATCTAATTATGTTACTTTTTGTCACATAATTCCTAGCCAGAAGAAAACAACTGAAATTATACAATAGCAAGAAATTTTATTTATAATTCCATTATCCTTTTATTTCTCAAATTTTTATAGTTTGAATTAAATATTTTTGATTGTACAGTTGTATTATTACATCATTTAATAGGCATTTTACTAGACTGCTTTACCCTGAAAAAATGCCCTTTTTCTTTGTATTTGACTATTCATGTGATCATGTGTGATTGCAGTGAAAATTATTGTTCTGGGAGATTATGTTGTTTGTTCAGACTCCATATACCCCTTTTTTTTGAAAACACTGAAAAAATGCATGTGATGACACAATCTGATTTTATAATTTCTGACCTCCTTTTTCTCTTGGATAAACTTGATCTCAAAGATACAAGTCTCAAAGATAACCAACAAGAACAAATATTACAGGGGGGCGGCAGGGAGAAGGAAAATGCATAGTGGTACAAGCAGGACATTAGTGCCCCTATTGAAGAATGTTTGCTATAGTGTAGGAAAAGATTTTATTTTAAAATAAGAAAAAAATCTAGCTAGTTAAAATAAACCCGATTTATTTTACAGCCTGCTCTTTTAGGAGTCATATATCATGATTATTCATTGTTAATTCTGTAAAAAAAAAAATAGAAATTCAGGTTTAATATTTGTAATAAAGGATGAAGCACTCTGCTAAATGAGCATTCACAGATTCTGAATGTTACATCTACATTGCTCTGACACCCTATATCTCTTAAAACTTGTTATATCTATGGGTCCATTTTCCTCCAGAGCAGAGTCTTGTAATCCAGTTCTAGCAAATTGCGCTAAAATTCTTTTGTCCTTGTCACGGTTTAGGGACAATAAGTCTAATAACTCTAAATACATATGGATTTGTTTTCTTTTCAGATGTTAGTAACAGGAAGATCTTGCAATATAGTTGTACTATAACAATGGTGCCTTAAAATATATGTACAACTCAATCTAATCTCTGAATTTTAAGTTAAAGATTACTATTTTGTGACTGAAAATAGTTTAATTTTCCACTTATAGTTTAAATAATTGACAGAGGTATGGAGCAGGTATTAGATACTTTTTTTATCAACAGAATTGCCAGCTTGGTTCCACTGCTGTAATCTTTTATTGCTTCTACATATAAATGAAAAAGAAGAGAGATTCCAAACCTGTTTGCAGGGCTAGTACTTAATGGGCCAAAATTTTAAAGGTAAAGTGATTTGAAATGAAAAGTTGGGAACAATCAAGGAGTTGATAACCAGTAGAGTGATTATTGGATTTTGACATTTCTATTGAAATAACTGACATATCTGTTAGCTGGGAATGCTGAAACTCTTGTATACTAGTATAGCAAAAGTAAGATATTTAAATAAGAGCTAAAATACTATTTGCTAATGTTAAAATTCTTTCTCATAGAGTTACATTGAAACATGCCTTTCCCTTTCCCTGACCCTTCCTTCCCACAAGGGAAATAATATTATATGAAATCTGAAATATTGATCTCATCTATAGGGATTTTTTTTAAGGCCTGACTTTTGGCAGCGTTACCCTTTTGTCATTCTAATACTTTTTTTACATTTTGCCATGTTTCAGCCTGACTTAAAACATCAACTCTCCTTTTCTCTCTCTTTTTTTTTTTTTTAATTTTCCTCCAAAGCATATCAAATCTGTCAGCTGATTTACATTTGTATGCAAATCCTTCCATGCAGCATAGTCTTGTGTCTCAGTTGTCCAGTTTTCATTGGTTTTGGGTGACAATTGTGATTTTTAAATGAAGACAAATGAAGCTGAAAGCTTTTCAAAGTAAAGAGCTAGACAATTTCAAATATCATTCCGGTGTTCTATTATATTTGATATCTGATCTTTTTTTCCTACTTGGGATAAACATTAAAATACAGAAATCATTAACAGTTTTAACAACAGAAAGTTATAAAACTTTTTACCATCCAGCATCTTGGGAGCATTTCAATTGCTTTGAAAGAGATAGCCTTTTTTTTTTTTTTTTTTTTTTTTGTAGCACTCACAATGGGTAATGATGAACAATATGAACAAAATGACCAAAATTTGAACTCTTATTCAAATAGATGACTCCAATTATATGAACCTTTTAGAAAGTAATTACATGCTCAGTTGACCTCATTTTCAAAATCCAAGTGCATTTTCCTTATCCTTCTGTGTTATCTGTCAGCTACTGTTAAAATAATTGTCATGAAAAAATAAAAAATAAACCCGTTGTACATTCTTTATTTTATTTCTCCATCAATTTGTCAAATGTCCAGTGTGAAAAGTTAATTTGGTGCAAGAAGCTAAGTGGATTATCACAGAGGTCTAACCTGGATGACTTTCCACATGTGTTTAAAAGAATACAAATTATGTTTTCTTCAGTAGTTATTTTGTAGGTCAAGTACAAAGGACAAGAAAATAAGAGTGACCAAATCATTTAGTGATCTAACTTTTGATCTCTGTTCTCCAAAACAAACACATAATTGTTGTTCTACTGTTCTCTTAGCTGTAAAGTGGGTTTTTTCAAAGGATTCTGCACTGATTTGTTGCTCTATAAGTCAGGCTCAGCTTCTGCTGAAAGTTTTACCACAGATTTCAAAAGGAAAGGAGCAAGACTGAAACAGTGTTTTTCAAAGGATGTGCAGAGCATTTTTAACATCAAAAAAATGCCCTGCTGTCAAAATGCTTTGTAATATGTTTATTTAGAGATAGAAAGCTTACACATACATTTGACACACTGAGCACTAGGTAAACCAGTGCTCTTCTACAGCTTCTTGAACCTCATCTTCCTACTCATTTCATACTCTGTTTATATGTGTGAACTCCAAGGGTTTCAGATTTACTTCTTCCTATTTTCTCCTTTAAATTGATTATTCTCTGTCTGACCTGTTAATCTGGTTTTCCTTTGCTCTGGCTGATGTGGTCAACTAGAAATAGGTCCTATGAGGTGGTAACAAATGGCATAATAATGGAGATATTTGAGGTTTTGTTTCTTATAGTTTGCCTTTCAGAATCTCAGTCAGTTAAGAGTGCTGTCACACAAGAGTACAAATGTTTCATAAAATCAAGTTAAATTTCACATATAGATTTCCCAAATCATTCTAAGGCTTATGGACAAAAGCTCTTTGTCTTTGCAGTATTGATTGTATAGGTTAGAAACAGAGATAATTATTGCTTCTTAGGCATTTCTTACTCTTCCTGCTGTGGAGATATTTATGGCTAGCATTTTCCAGGGCTGTAGGAAAAGAGATGAGTTAAAATGAGTTTGCCTAAAAGACACTGAGATTTAGCAAGATGACTTGGAGACTGGGACTTTTAAAACACTTACCTTTCAAAGAAACAGATGCTATTCCCATTTTTTATAGTTAAAACGTAATGACCTTATAAGTAACTTCAGCACCTGATCTGCAGAGCAAGGGAGAGTAATGTTTATCAACTTCCATGATATCTAGTCAACAAATTGCTCATTAATTGAAGTAACACTCATGAAATACAGGTCTTAATGCTTTCATTCATATTTGAACATGAAATTTCCCATTTTTCATATATTTTTGAGACACAAGGTTTTTTTAAAATGTATCAGAAATAACAGTTTGTTAATTAGCATAGACAACCTTGGGAAGGGTTGCTGGAGACTACACAAAACGACAAGGGTGCATCTTAATGACAATTGTTGAATATTTAAAACCAGTATTTGTCCTCTTATTTTTGGGGGGTTAAAGATACCATGAAATAGTTTACACAGGATGGAAATATGCTGGACTAGCATATGTGTCTTTGTTTCAGACCTTTTTTTCCTTTTTTATGTGGCCCCTTAATATGGAAACAAATACAAAGTTTTTATTCCAAAGCTTCTTTAGAAACAAATATCTACTGACAAAAAACTTTCTGTATAGTATAGAAAATGTAGCATGTGTTTAGTCTGATATTCTGAATAAAAGCTAAGGAAGACAGAGGAGAACCATTCTCCTGCCATTTTACTTTTCTTTTCAAGGCTTCCATATTGACCTGTAAGGCATAAATCTATATACACAGTAATGTTGCTGTAATTGCTTTTTTCATAGAAAGTATTACATTGTGGAATATTTACTGCTCTTTTCAGCTGCTGCTCCATGCTGGCTTTTACATTAATTCAATCATTGCAGCAATAATGTTGCTACTTCCTCTTGACCTTTGTCTTTACCTGCTTATTTTGCCATTCAGTGTTATCAGCTGAGTGAAGACTCTAATTCCTTTCCTTGTGTGCCTTGTCTATTCCTGCCTCATCCTATTTACTTGTCACAGATAACTTTACATTGGCATTCTCTTTTCTTCATGCTATCTTACTTTCTTCTGTCACTGGCCTCCACTGACTAGTGTTTTATTTATTGACTCCTCTTATCTTTGCTTTGCGCCCATGTTCCACACCTTTCTTCTCATAGTAATAAGGAGGAATATGAGGAAGCACGTGCATCTAGGGGTACAAAACCAACTAACTAATTCAATACAACTAGCTTGTTTTCTCAATAAAAGGTATCATGTCATACTCAGTTTGCCTAATTTTTACTACCTAAATTAGACATTTATGTTAACAACTTTTTTCAGCAAAGTATTGACTGCTTCCAGAAAAAAAAATTCTTTCCCTCACTGTTAGATGTCTAAAATTAGGTGAAAGGCATCATTTATTCTCAGTGCTAGCTTCTGAAATAAACTGAATTCATCACAGATTTCCTTTCTGGGTACTCTTAATCTACACCATTTTTTATTATACTCTATTAAGAAACATTCTGACTTAAAACAGGATTCTCTGATTCTGTGTTAAGAACTGCTGAAAAGTAAATGAAGGTTTAGCTGCAGCTATTCAAAGTCTGACAAGGTATTAATTGATCTGAAAAATAACCTCAGCACTGTCCTCTGGAATATTTCTGGATGTGCTTATACAAGCACTGCTTATACAAGTGTGCTTATACAACAAGATGTGCTTATACAACAGTGCTTATACAAGGAAGTTATGATTTTTTGGTGTTGGAGGTTTTTTGTGGGGTTCTGTTGTTGTTGCTTTTTAAAGAAAGGTCTTCCTCCAAATTATGGGAAAGGTAATATAAGCCACCTTCATTTTCTGTGTCAATTTTTTTTTCACCAAGTCAGTCTGAAGAATTACAACTGCTAATGACAGCAGTGCATTTTTAATTTCATTCCTGATATGGATCTATTAACATGGAGAGAGGTTAGTTCCCAGCAATCATTTTGCATCATTTATTTGAAAAGTTAATTTCAATCCATATTTCTGAAACCTCTTCAAGGGCTGTACACAATCCGTGGGGGTTTTAGTCTTTTGGATTTTTCTTTTTGGTTGTTCTTTTGGGTTTTGGGGGTTTTGGGGTTTTTGTTTGTTTGTTTGTTTGTTTTTTTGTTGTAGGCTTATTGGAATTCAGAATTTAATTAAATGATGAATGCACAAACCAGCTCATGTAACAGGATTCTAAAACTTCTCAGAACCCTTTGTCAGAGTTTCAGTATGGTCTTCCGTATAAAGTAAATGTATCAGTTATTTAATTGCTTCAGTTACCCATTCCTGTATTGTTTTACACATCCCATCTGTTTAGTGATCACCTCTAGGAACTTTATTTCTTGTCAGGTGTGTATGTGAATATACTTGGGTAATGTCTTACATCAAACACCCTTCTCAGATGACTACATGAACAGATCTTCCCACTACCAGTAATTTTCCAATGTAATGAGACCTACCAGACATCAACCAGAGTTTTCAACAATTATTGTTTCAATATATACTTATTCCTCAATTTGAGGAATACTTAGGGATTGAAGGCAGATATCAGTGTCCAGTTCCCTTCTCTACTGTCCCACCTTCAATATACCCTAGCCTAATGAAGACGTACATCACCTAGTACTCTGAGCAGTTATACTTGCTGTATGACACTGAAAGTAGGTCAGGTTTTTTAGTTTAATTTTGGAGGGTTTTGTTTGATTGGTTGGTTTTTTAATTAGCTCAAACTGTATGACTTCAGGGGGAAAACAGACACATTGCTCCTTCATAGCTTTCACTAAGCTAAAACACAGATCTTTCCAAAACATCTCTTGTGTTCTACAGCATATTTTTTTTGTTCTATGGTGTATTTTTTTCCATCATCTTTACTCCAATTTAAAGAAACCTACTCATTACTTTACTCTTGAATACTGTAAGCACTTTTAAAATTTTGTGATATTGTCCAAGAACCTCAGGATAAGAAAAAACATCCTAGAAAACTGAAGATTCAGGAAGTCCTTGAAACGGGTGAAAATGGGGTGTATACAAAGACTTTGTAGTTCTTTGCTAAGTCATGACTCCTCTGTCAAGCTATGTCTTGCTGGGCCAAATAGGCATGAGAAAATGTTTGAAGACAGAATAGCACATTAATGACACATATGATGCCACTCTAGTAAGAAAAATATCAGCTATTGAATTGCACAAAGAATCATTAATTTTTAACTAATAAAAATTCTGATAATTTATTTAGTAAATTATATCCATGTTTTTCATCTCATATGAAGTTCGACAGCTGGTTGACCACTACCACACATTTTCATCATCTTCAATATATGCAGCTGGAAACGTTAAAGGTAAAAAATACTCAGGTTTTAGATTTTTTAAACATGGCATTACTGAGTTGTGCTTCTGTGTGAGCTCCCTTCTAAACTTCTTTTTATGACATAATACTAAAAATAAACTCATAGTCTGTTTTTGCACTTTCACTGCAGATCCATTGATTTGGTTTTCTTCTTCCCTCTATGGAAGTCTTCATAGCAAAAGGGACAAATCACTTAGACATCTGAAAAGAGCTGCCATAAGAAAACTGATTTTCATTTCATTTTGATAGGGGAAGGCAAGTCTTGTGTGGGTAACCAAAACATTTTCCCACAGATAGCTAGCTATCTCCTCTCCTGGTGGACAATAAGTTATCCATAGGCACCAATGTGACCTTGTGGCCATGGCCAATGTTATTCTGGGGTGCATAAAGAAAAGCATGTCCAACAGGTCCAGGGAGGTTCTCCTCCCCCCATTACTCTTCCCTAGTGAGACCACATCTTCAGTATTGTGTTCATTTCTGGTCTCCCCAATACTAGAGAGAGTCCAACAGAGATCTACAAAGATAATTAGGGGACTGGAACATCTCTCTTATGAGGAAAGACTGAAAGCCCTGGGGCTGTTTAGCCTGGAGAAGAGAAGACTGAGGGGACATCTTACTAATATTTACAAATATCAGAAGGGTGGGTATCAAGTAGAAGGGAACAATCTCTTTGCAGTGGTGCCCTGTGACAGGGCAAGAGGTAATGGTCACAGACTGGAACACAGGAAGTTCCACCTCAGCATGAGGAGAAGCTTCTTTCCTGTAAGGGTGACAGAGCACTGGGACAGGCTTCCCAAAGAGGTTGTGGAGCCTCCTTGTCTAGAAACTTTTACAGCCAACCTGGATATGTTCCTGTGTGGTCTGCCCTAGGTGTTCCTATACTGGCAGGGGGGTTGGACTCAATGATCTCCAGAGGTCCCTTCCAACTTCTACAATTCTATGATTCTATGATTAATGGAATGTCAGGTACGTTTGTGATAGACTGAGTATTAGAAGAATTACCTGAATACAACATCCCCTCCTTTCTACATCAGCAGTCTTTTCACTCTGTGCTGGAGACTGATTGAAGAAAAAAGGAACCCAATAGGGCTATAAAACCTCTGAAGCTGCAGATGTGAATGCATTATAAATTAACTAAATTGTGAATCTGTTATGTTTCTACAATGACAATGACCTATTTCTTTAAAAATTACCTAATATATTTCATTAGTATGACTATAGTAATAATGAAAAAAAAAAAATCAATTATCAGTACTTAAATAAGTTGCCATATTTCTCTGGTTTTGAACACGTTAATAGGCTACTTGCCTTTGTACCATTTAAAGTATTTTTAAATCATGGTATAATTGTTTTATCATGCAGCTCACAAGAGATGTCATAAAACTAAACCTTCTGATTTCATTAGTTTTGTATTTGCAGATAGTTTGCCAATAGAATTGAATAATATATTTTACTATATTTAATTTCATGTTATCTTCTCCAGTGATTAATTTCTGTGCTGCAGACTGTTCATGACCTGTGAATACTCACAAATTACAGTAGATGGAAATTCTCTTTAATTTGGTAGTAACATCGGTTAATGTCCCCTCTTTTCCTGAATAGATCACACCACTTTATCAATTCAGTCAAGTAGCAAACCAATCAAATCCAACTTTCAAAATTCCTATAAGTCTATAGTGGCTAAGGAAGTGAAAAATAAACTTTAAAATTATAAACAAAAGAAAAAATATACAGCTAAGACTACAGAATGAGAATGAACAGGAAGACAAGTAACTAAATGAAGAATAAAAGAGTAAAAGCAAGTGAAGTTAATGACTAGAGGGAATTTTGCAGTTACAGGATATACTTTACATTACATATACATTAAGAGACATAGAAATGGCCTGACAGAAACCTCATAAAGTTCAGACAAGTTCAACAAGTGCAAAGTCATGAATCTGGGATGGAATAACCCTATGTACCAGTGTTGACTGGTGGCTGACAAGCTGGTAGGGCCACCTAATGGAAGCTTTCAGTTACCTAATAGATGATTGCAGAGAAAATGAAACCAGACTCTTCTCAGAATTGCATAGTGAAAGCCTAAGAGGCAATAAACACAAATTGCGACAACTGACATTCCAATAAGTCATAAGGGAAAAAAAAAATTCACTATGAAGGTAGTCAGTCAGTACTTGCAAACATGTTTTTTCCAGCGTGGTTGTGGGGTCTTCCACCCTGGATGTACTCAGATCTTGCCAGGACACAGCCCTGAACAGACTGATCTAATTTCACGTAACCTTGTCTTTGGCAGGAGGTTGGGCCAGATGACCTTCATAGGTCCCTTCCAGCATAAACTACTCTGCTTCTATAATTAATGGTTAATGATAAGCTAGCACTGGCTCAGTGTTGAAGCCTACCCCCTTCATTTTGAAGAATTACAAATGAATATGTGAAATTATGGGTTCCTATATTCTTTTTTAACCAGCTCATAGTAGCACAGACTATATAACATGTTACAAACAAATTAATGAAAGAGCTCACTCTTAATTACTATCAGCTCCATGTCCAGGGCTTGCTATTAATTATTGTTACCACGACCTTGTTGCCAGCTAGAATTGTTTAGCAAACAGGTTCATCTGTAGGAATTGCAACTCCAATTGGAGAATACCCATACTAAGTTATGTCCTCAGCCAGACTGTAATCAATGTATGTGAACACATACACAACATGACTATCACATGCAAGGTGCTAGTAAGAGAAATGAACTATAAATGTCCACAACTTTTACTTCTTTGGTTAATCACGTCACCATTAGAGCATAAATTCAGAACTTAAAATTCAGTAACATCTTTGGTTAATAGTGTTTATGTTTTACTAGTGATATACAATGTGAATGATACATATAGTTAAATTACGCAAAACTTGACAGAGGAATCCAAATCCTGTCTGCACAAAACTCCTCAGGTTTGTGATAGAAAATATCTGATGAGGAACATACCAGGAATAAACTAGAATTGTTTCATGCAGCATGGAGAACTGCAGTGAGTTAACCTTGGCTTGCTGCCAGATCCTCAGTTCCTTCACAAAATACCTACCAGTTCCATCATGAGGTCCTCCATGGCTGCAGTGTGGACACCTGCACCATAATGATATCTCCACAGACTGCAGAGAAATACCTTCTCCAGCCTGGGTCCTTCCCACAGCTGCCAGGGATCCCTGCTGGGGCACCTGGATCACCTCCTCCCCCTCTCCTCCCGGTGCTCTTTCCTCCCTTATCCAGGCTCTTTTCCCTGCGGTGCCACCATCAAGGCCATGGTCTCGGCCATGCCCTGCGGTGGGTCAGCTGGAGCAGGCTGGGACTGACTGTGTCCGGCACGGGGCAGCCCTGCTCCTCAGCACAAAGGCCGCAGCAGTAGCACAGCCTGCCAGAGACTGGGCAACTGGTACAACTACCATGTAATTATGTAATTTTGCTAGATGTGGAATCAACTAACATCTATCGTTGATTGAAGCGATACTCAGAAATATTCTGAACTTTTGTGATAGAATGAATGCTCAGAAAATACAGAAACTTAAAACCCTTGCAATGAAGTGTGTGAAAATTATTGCTGAATAATTGTCAATAGTTAGAGAGCTACTACTGTGCCATAGTTCAGCAAAGTGTTCAGCAGTACAAATTTACTCTGCTCTTATATGCACAAAACTATATCTATATAAAAGCACACATTTATATTCATAAATATGCGTGTGTCATACACAGAATATATATACAAAAACAATTCTTACTCTAATTCCTCTAGAATGATGACTCAAAAATCTGATTCCCTTATGGGATAAAGATTGAGTTTACTATGGGTCTGTAAGAGCAATATGATTAAGCTGCACTGAATTTTGTTTTTAAAACTTTGGTTTTAAATAAATCATTTTTATTGTTAGTAATGGGAAATACTTCTGAATTACCTTCATTGTGTTATGATATCACTAAACTAACAATACTATTGTGAGGTAAAGATTTTGATTGTGATTTAGAGTACTTTAAATCTGATCAGTTGTGTTGCAGATGCTTTCAAATAGCCTAGTACTCAAAAAATGGGCAGAGAAATCTTGAGTCATCCAGGGGCCTTATTTCAAGTCTCTCTAATTTCTTCGCAGTTTTCTTGTTTGTTTCTGTTTCTATCAATGTGCAGGAAGCTAGAGCCTCTCTTTTCAAATATTTACTCAGACAAGTTTCTCTTTCCTTTTACAAGTGAGAATATGCCTGGTTTGATCAGATTTTCCAGTTCCGTAAGGAGAGCTGAAGAATGTCATACCATAAATCTGGATTTAGGACCTTTGATCCAGAGTTAAAAAGAGTAGCTCACAGGATACAGAACATAAAATCAGTATGACTTTACTTTTCTGGTGCTATTCACTCAAAAGTTTTGACAGATTAAATTTGTTACAAAGATTTTTGAACTGGCTGGTACATTGTTGGTTTAATTTACTCTTGCTTTATTAAGGATGTAACATTGGCCATCCACAATGCTTTATCAAGGATTTGCATCCCATAGCACATTTATACCTGGCAAGAAAATATGAAACAAGCATATATGTCATGTATTCTCTGGTTAGTTCTCCAGATATATGGTCAAAGAACCATGCCTTATGCAGACTAAATTTGTACTGCTGAATTAACATTCAGTGTTGAACATGGTGCTAACTATGGCACAGTACTAAACAACTCATTTGTCCACATTTCCTATATATAAAATTACTTTTAAAGAAACTTTTTAAGCATAATGATGAAAGATAAGGCTTTCACAGTTGTCCTCATAACTGCATGTGTGAAGAATTACCAAAAAAAACTGTATAAGCAGTAAATCCAGCAGCAGTATTTTATATTAATTTTCACTTAAATATATCAAAGTACCAGAAATAGTGCAAATCCAGTGACCAACCTTACATTTCTGTGGTTTTGCTTATTCTTTATGTGAGATATGACCAGTTAAGTGCTGCCTTTCTGAAGAGATTTCTTCATATTTGCATATCTTGTGCATGAATGTGACTGTTCAGCAATGTTGTAAAAACCTATGTCAATGAAGTTTTATGAGGTAATTAATTTACAAGCGTCTCCTATAAATATCTGCTCACTCGGATTATTATACTTCTTTTCAGGTTGTGTCTTTTGCCAGTCCTTAATTCATACAAGCTTTTGAGAGAGAAATGAAGCTGCATAAATCATCTGATAGGAAATATGTTCCGCTTAGTTACTATGAAATTTTGTTTGCTTCACTGCTTAAAGTTTTTGTGTGTGTTTGTGTTGGACTGATTGTACTTTCATGGTTATCAATCCAGGAGTTAGAACGAGGTAAGTAGCCAAACTTTAACCTTTTCAGGAGTCCTTCAGTAGACATTTAGACTTTGAAGCCAGTGGTATTTTCATTGTAATTATATTTCATATTTCATGCTAAGCTTTTAATGTTACAGGGGGGTTGTTTGAGGGGTTTTATTTTTATGTTTTCCTCCTCTCCTCCCCTGGAAAAAGATGTGAACAAAATAGGCAAAAATAGAAGCACTTGAAACATGTCCTGAAGCCAGAGAAATGAATTTTCATGGTTTAGACATTGGGAGGTGTCATCGGAATATAATCCAAACTATAAAGCTTTGTATATTCAACTCTATTCATTGACTAGAGAAAGTAATGTGGAAAATTGTGAATTTTTGCTTTTTTTCTCCATGTATGATGCTTGGCTCAGACATTGATAATCCACTGAAGTTTCTGGGGAGCTTTAGGTGTTCTACATCTCTTGGAATCTTTTCATTTTTATTAAAAATAATTAATTATTTCGAATAATTTATTGTTGTGAGAGACATCCCACACTAGACAGCTCCCAGCCCTATGTGAAGTTAAAGTGAAGTAATTCTTAGTATTTAACCAATGTTCACAAGGTGACAGAATGAAGATACTAATACTCAAAGTAAACTGAATTCAGAAAATTGATGTTCAAATGGAACTGAAATTTCCATTTAAAGATCTTGTGGATATATGTATATAACTGTGCCCTGGTAAAGTCACACCTGTATCACTGTGTCTGGTTCTATGCTCCTTAGGACATCTTGATTTTTGATTGAAAGGAGTGTGTTTAGGTCTGTGGAGCCATTACAGCTAATAGAAACAGGAATTTAGAAACGGCGTGAAGGAAATAGGTTAGGCAAAAGGCTCAAGAAATATATTTTTTCATTATAGTAATTTTTGTAGCTGAAAAATAATGGTGTTACATTGAAGTTTATGGTGTCTTCATTAACCAAAATTCCATACTATTTCATATTGAAGCATATGAAGACTAAACTAGCTGTAAGCCATATTTTTTTTAAAAAAAAAACCCAAACCTGTTTTGTTATTTTCATTCCAGATTTTAAAACTGGCTCTCCCTACAGACTTTATTCCCCTTTTACAGAATACTATCACATTACAGTAAAATAAAATGAACTTAAAGGTAGTAATGGTGTATTATTTCAAAGCTTCAAAGAAGCTCAGAGAAGTCTACTGTTACTAGTTGATGGTAGCAAATTGGTGTCACTAGGCTATGCATTCCATCACAAGGTGTTTATGATAGTGTTTATTAGTTATCTGCTTTTGTCTTAAAACTTGTTTAGGATATTAATGCCTTCAAAGACAACCTAAAAATACCACTGGTACTGTAACTGTCAAGCAAAGGGCATATTTTGTCAAGCAACCACATTAATTCAGATCTTATCTGAAAATTTCCAGTAAGGAAATATTTTTAATGTATAGCAAATTGATTTATTGCATACCTCATATGCTGTAATATATTACAAATAAAGATTTAATTTGCAGTAAGGACCAGTTATCTAGTTTCATTATAAATCCTCCCAGCATTTCATGCATGTATTGGTAAGAAAGGTCAGATCAAAAATAGCCTAACTAGTCTGACAGTAGTGTTTCCAATACCATCATCAAAACCAGAGTACATTTATATAAAAAGTGCACAACATTTAATATAAAAAGTGTGAAGTAGTATTTCTTAATATTTTTAACCCAGAACACAAAAAAAACCCCTCATAATTCACTATTATTCTTCACATGTATCTTTATCCCTCATGTTAGACTTAGCTGGACATACCATTGTCCCCTTTAGCTATTCACAGTGCTGATGGAAAACAGAATTAAAAGTAATAAGAACTAAAGACAAATAGTATTCATAAAAATATGTTTACAGTTGTAACTATTGTAAACATTGAAAAATGTCTACCACTTTCTTAAAATCAGCAGTAGGCAAAATAGCTCTGATTACAAAGCAAAATAGAAAACTAAAAGTTATTTTATTGATCATCTATGTGGAATAAAATTTAATGTAATGTTTGTAATTTATTTCTATATAATTCAAAACATTTATTTATTTTTAATTATCTAGCTGAAGTACATGGGAATACTCATGACTACAAGGGAACATTTAAAATACTCTCTGGGACATCATTCACTCCTGCTTTGCAAAACAGATCATCGGCTGATTTCAAAGTCTTTGCTTTTGATGTTGAACAGTTGGTAAGAAACTATCAATCTCTGGTTAATTTGAGAGTATTTGGGGGACATTAATTCTCTAATATG
Source organism: Ceryle rudis (assembly GCA_033439905.1). Classification (NCBI taxonomy): domain Eukaryota; kingdom Metazoa; phylum Chordata; class Aves; order Coraciiformes; family Cerylidae; genus Ceryle; species Ceryle rudis. The sequence goes on from JAAGNO010024954.1 coordinate 68,096, forward strand.
ACCTGCTGTTGATGGCTTTTTCCTCTCTCCAAAATGAGATATTTCAGGTCCTAAAGCTGATCAGAACTCAATATATTCCTTATTTGTGAAAATCAGTGAAGCATCAAAGAAAAAGTTTGCTCCTGTAGTCTAGATTTAGAAAGGAAAATTTAGTATTAAAACCATGAATTCAGTGTACAGCTGGGTATATTTTAATTACTGTATTAGTTCAACATTTTTCTTTTCCGTATAGATACAAGAAGTCTTTCAAGCAAGTGATCTGAAGAATGAATTTGAGAGATGTGAAATTTTCCAGTTCAAGTAGGTACAGCTTAATTCAACTTTGCAAATAAGCACCAGAAGTCCTCCCGTAGCTATTTCTCTTAGGAGTGCTTACCAACACCTTTCTTTTCAATAGATCCTTGAGAACACACTATATTATTACTCTCATGTCATGTCTTGAAGCGCTGCTGTGGGGGGGAAAGTTTGACGCCAATGTCTTTCCTTGGGCAAACTTCCTTCTTGGACTTCTGTACGTCCATGCCTTGATCAAACCAGTAGACAAATTCACAAAACTTTTATATTTCAAAGAATTGCCTTTTTTAAATTTCATTTTCCCCCAAGGTTTGTTATATATGTTTGCAGGGTTGCTGGCCCTTGCTATCTAGAATAAAATTTAGATTAGAGATCTGCTGGCATAAGCTGAGATGAATGGAAATGTACTCATATGTCCTTATGGATACGGATTCACTTAACTCATTATGATTTCACTTAACTCCTTACGTTATTAGCAAGTGAGGCTGTCATTTGACACCAGACAAAGTTGCAGCCTGTGTGCCCTAAAGAGTCCATAAAATAGATGCAGTAATACTTGTTTCATTTATTGAATCTTGTTTGACCTCATTTATCATAATCCCATTATGTTGGTTGTCCTATTGAAGGCCAGCTGGAGAAAAAGTCCAGTATACACAGAGTAGTCTATAATGTTAATTCCATCTGCACTGTTATTAATAGGGTCCTGATTCAGCAAAACATATTTAATACTGCCTCCCATTATTAAACAGTTTCAGAACACACTTCCATCCTATCCACAACATTAGAAACTTGAGGAGAATCATATGGATTTGTGTTGTGTTTTTATTTATTGTTGGCTTTTTTCTATAGGAAATCTGAAGATGGTCATGAAAGATTCAAGAAGTCAGAGACTGGGTAATTGCATATGACAAAGTTTACTTAAAATATGAGCAAGAGACAATGATGCTATTATTTCAGAATGTTCTGTGAACAGTGAAAGAATGAAAAAATATATCTTTAGAGATTGGATAAGGCCCTCTAAAGAACATACAGTGTTTCAAGACATATCTTTCCTCCAAAAACATCCTTTAGGATCAGAATGAAAAAATAACATAATAGTCCCTGGATCTGTTAATTTAGAAAGAAAACGGGAATGATAAGGACAGTGAAGTAGGTAGGAGAATAGCTAGAAGTAAAGGATATCAATTTCTGCTGAGCTTGCTTGCAGAATACTGCTTAGACTAGGGGCAGATCTCACATTATCATTAGTAACAAGTTTTAAGGAAATCTCTGATGGCACACTGTGATAGGCAAGAACAAAACAGAGAACAAAATATTAAAACTCTAGGAGAACTGGATGACCTAGAAAAATGAATAATATAATTAGTTGTTTTACAGGTGAGACTACAAAATTGAATAAAAGTGTTATTCTGTGATACCATCTGTTCTTATAATTTTTGTAAGTTTTCTCTAAATACGTGAAGTGTAAAAACATTCAGAGGAGATAGTTCGTTTGAATGACTGTGCTTGCAAAAGAATAAAGGATATTAATGAACCCCGAGTACATGTATGTTGAAAATGGGAATCTGATTTGTATTAGAGAAATCTTTTCATTGGAATGGTGAGGGCATAAACCTAATTAGCTAGAAAGGTGAAGTATGATCACTTTATGAAGGATTTTATAACTTCAAGGTAATGGAGCACACAGTGATTGGTTACTTCCAGGTTTTTGTCCTTATGAAGGTAGATCCAATAAGCACAATTTGGTTTCTGCAGATGGATTGGGACTGTCAAAATTTGGAGATATCTCTGAGCTAGTTGCTCAAGACTGTCTTTTTAAGTGTTGGGTTTTTAGAGTTTTCTCATCTGATCAATTTAGATGCCTTTTTTAGGAGGCTGTCAATTATGCCAAAGAACAGCTCATTTCATTCCATCAATTACAATGGGAATCTAGATATCTGCATTGTAAACATCTGTATTTGGTAAAACCAATTCCACCCCTGTATCTTGACAGAAATACCACAGAAATCTCAGAAAATCTGATGTCAGTGAAAGCTGGATCTGGCTTTTAATGCATCATTATCTGTCTTAATTTCTGCTTTGAAATAATACTTGAAAATATTACTTCGTCCCAGAAATTATTTGCTAGTTGACTCTTTTCATTTAAAAAGTGTTTACCCCTTTGGGCAATCTCTTTTTTATTCCACCCTTGAAACTCTGCTGAGTCACAAGGATAGCAATAAAAGCTTTTGTCTGCTCAGCATGGCCTAGAGGTTATCAGAAACATGTAAGAAATTAAAGAGGACAGTTTTTTCCATGTATTGCAAACTGCAAACAGTGCTCAGCAAAATGGAAGGATTAATCATCCCTTATCAAAAAGCACTCTGAGTCACTTACAGTTGGGTGGTATAAATGTTCAAGAACAAAAATGTTTACACCTAAATATAAGTAAGTAGAGAAGAACTTTATCTTTAGCAAGCATCATACTTTGACACTACCTTAATCTACTTACAAAAATAAAACTTAATAATAGTATCTAGAAGAGATGGGAGAGAACAAACACAAAACTCTCTGAATGAAATTCAGGCTTCATAGAAGTTAAATGTAGTTTAACCACAGATTTCAAAATATCTGTGCTTTCAACCATTACTGTTTCCTTAGGAGAATCTGGGCAGTCACACAGAAGATCCTTATACATGCAGAATCCACAGATGATGTTTGCTTTATAGAAGCCAGCACTTTATATTATATTTCTGTAACATAAATATTATATAATTTTCATAACACTTCAAGGTTAACCACAAATAATTCTTATTTATGGTTTAAATTAGAAGACACGATGAATAACAATAAACCTACTTCTCCTTTAATTTATTCATGTTCAGCTCCTCTGCAGCAATTGATATGAATGTTGTAGAGTATTTTTCCCAAGTGAAAATAAGAGTAGATAAAATAAAAACCAACCTGTTTCCCAAGGTTCGAGCCTACCTGATAATTAAGAGGTGTTTCTTTATGTGTCATCTTTCCCAGACAGCACTTAGAGATATTCTGACTTTACAAACAGAACCAGTGTTGAAATTAAATATTGTCCAGACAATAGGTCATATAGCAGTTTTACTTATTTAACTTGCATAACTAATTACCTTCTCTGTTTTGTATTTCTAGTGTTATTGTGATTTTCAACCTTTATTTTATCCAGATGGTAACAGTTGAGAAAGTAAAAAAAGAGTTGGTTTTGGGTATCACCGCAAATACAACTAATCTTACCCAGATGTTGAAAATTGATTTGAACAGCATACAAGTCACAGGTAATGCTAGTAAACACTTTTTCTCTATATAAAACCTTGAGAACTGCAGGTAATATGAATGAAAACTTTGGTTCCCAAACAGCAAAGGAATTGTTATGTTCATGAGTGCCCTCCTTCCCCATTACTGAACTTTCAGTAGCAGCTGAAAGAACCATTTAAAACCTTGTCAACTAGGAAGTGTGAGTTAGCATTGTGTATGTTCACTAAGGAGGGAGTAAAGGAGAAATTTGTCATTTCCCAGTGAAAACCACTCAATTTCATCTCTTACGGAGCACAGCACTTGTGTGATGATAACTTCATTATTCCTTAAATTAGAGAAATTAAGCCCCAACTGTTTCATAAGTAAATGTAATTATGATTTTGTTTTGCTAAAAAATAAGGAAAAGGGCTCAGCCTCACAGTGAGTGAAGACTCATTTACCGAAAAGATGTAAGAACAAAATGCTGAATACAGAGTGTGGCATCTGAAGTACAGACAAGGAACTGGCTTCATATACCTCTAAAGCATAGGTAAAGTGTGGGGGGGAAATGTAGCTTTAAGAACTAGGTAGTTTTATAGTGTGCAAACATACAAATATAGTGGTTTTATGTAAGTACTAGCAAATTTATCAAATCTTCCACTATCAAAGTGGAAACCCAACAAGATCCTTGGAAATCCTTGGGTTTGCCTTAATAAGCTTCATAGCAGACCTTCACTGAGGATGAGGATAAAAAGTAATTTGCATCCTTTGAAGTGGATGTTGATGTTAGTTGACAATTGAAGGCCTGCTGGAGATACTATTAAGTAGCAACTGATTGCTTTAAAAGGAGTATAGTCTGGAGAAGCAAAGGCTGAAGGGAGACATTGTTCTCTACAATTACCTGAAAGGAGGTTGTAGTGAAGTGGGTGTTGGTCTCTTCTCCAGGGAAACTAGCAATAAGACAAGAGGTAATGGGCTTAATGGATGGCAGGGGAGGTTTAGATTAGACATAAGGGAAAAAATTCTATATTGAAAGAGAAGTGAGGCATTGGAACAGACTGCCCAGAGAGGTGGTGGAGTCACCATCCCTGGAGGTGTTCAAAAAACATGTAGGCGTGGCACTTCAGGACATGATTTAGTGGTCATGATAGTGTTAGGTGGATGGTTGGACTTGATGATCTCTGAGTTCTTTTCCAACCTTGATGATTCTCTGAATTCTGTGATTCTGAGTGGGACTTCTAATGTGTAATGTCTCCTACTATAACATAAAAGGTGCATTTTTTGCTAAGTACTTCAGCTGTCAAAGGCTAAATTAATTGACATCTTTATTTCTCTTTACTACTTGCACCACTTATAAGAAGTTGTTCTAAATAACTGCATATCACTGTGGAAAGTAATTGCCCATTATACTTCAAAAATGCCACCAAAGAAAATTATGAAAAGCTTTTTAAAAGATTGTATATCTATTGATGAACTTTGAAGTAGTGGAACCTTTCTTGCTGTGGATCATTAAAATGTCTCTTTTCACATGAGATATCACCTGTCTGTTGCATCAGGAGTGCTTCGATAAAATAACAACTGTAACTAAGAGTCATAATTATATATGGCAGTGTTGAACAGCCTATATATCAGTCTGTTCTTCAAGAGAAGTCTTATTCCTATTTCAGAGAGGAGGGAGGAAACTACAACACAGGTGTCACTTGCTTGAAATCACAGTTTTCACAGTGATTAAAAGTAATTTCCCTTCTTGAAGACTATCCCAGGTTAATTTAAACTCATTTATCTGATCTAAATACTGTTCTATAAAAAAAGGTGCTCTGAAAATCTCCACAGTATAAAGAGTATCAAGACAGAGATTTCCCAGTTGAAGACATTTGATATGCTATACTATGAACAGGGATTGAGGATTGAAAGGGATTAATATAAACTTTTCCTGTTTAGGAAGATGGTAGTGTTTGAGAAAAGGCTGTGACCAGGGTAAGATGGTCAAAAGGAGGTAAGCAGGACACTTTAGTGATTCAAAGTGAAAGAGTCACAGCTGATTTTTATTTTTTAACCTTTCTCTGAGTTGCATTAAACTAGATATAAGATACAGGGTGAGTTTATAATGAACTTGCTTTCTTCCAGTAGCTGCTGAACATCTCACTACAACGATGCCTTCAGTTACATCAGGTCAGTATTTTTCATAAACCAGAAATTATTTCTTGTTACCAATGCAACATGAAGAAAGATAAGGAAGATAAGATTTACTGTTCAGCTGGTATAACTTAGTAAAAGTGCCTTGGCTGTAGTTGAGGCTTCACTGATAGGGTTCATTCAGTGATAGTTCACTGTTTCTGACCATTCAAGAAAGCTGTGATCTGATGTCTGTACAAAAGCCCTGAGAGCTTAATTAGTGGATCAAAACAAAAATTGAGTCTCCAACAGCCAGCTGAGTCACAGGAACTTTTCACGGATTTAAGCAGCTGGATGAGGCTTGGGGAGTCCTACTCCTATGCTGTGACTAACAAGATACTAAGCAGTGTCGATTGATAGACCCCTTCCACTATCAGTGAAGTAGGTAGGGTATGAAGCAGACAAAACTCCTTGGTCTCACAAAGACATTGAGTACAAACCTGACAAAAGTCAGTCAGACAGATGAATAATATAGCAGGTGCTGTACCTAGATGCAGTTGGAGTTGCTGCATACAAACTGCATACAAATTATCACATACAAATTCTCCAGGGCAGGGTATGAGATCAGGACCTTCATGGAATTTATGTGAGCTAAAGATACTCACCTGTGAATACAGAAGCCAAGTATTTATTAAGTCTAATTACAGCCTGCCAATGTGTATAGTCCAAAGTGTACAATTACTAAAGGTTATTCCTGTAAATACAGTTAGAACTGCTCACATACAAATTTTACCCTATCTACCCCTTCCTCTGGTATGATATCTCATTGCTCCCCTGAATCCTAAGTTGAGTGTTGCTAATCATCCTCCAGAAGAAATTGGGAGGTGGGGGGAGGTGTCAGAGGAAAGAGGAGAGTAGTTGGGAGTTGTTAGTACCCCAGGCTGAAACAGGAATAATGTTTTTCTTGTGGATTCCTTCCCCCTTGGTTTTGTGTCTGCTTGGGGTCATTTCTGTATGTTTCCTAACACTGTCTGCTTCTTTCCTCTTTCTGTTTCAGTCAAAATCCCATGATATACCCAAGTTTACCATATCTGCTGGATGCTTGCATTTTAGCTCTGTTGTCCCTAAAACTGTGCTTTTCCACCTCATGTTACTTTAGTGAGATCACACAGCAGCTGACCATTTGTGATTTGTGCTTATACCATTGATGCCTTTGTCACTGTCCTGTGCTTTTCCTTTCTTGGTTTTTGCTGTCAACTTGTGCATGCACTTTTGGGAGTGTAACAATCTAAATTTTTTCAACAGCCTTCAAGATGTAGCTTCCTGATAATTGTTTTATTGGAAATGCTTGTTCATGCCTGCATCCGTGGTTTAGGTCTTTGAATGTTTAATTCCTTCCAAAATAGTGATCCTTTAGACAATATATAGAGAGATGTGTAGGTAGATACTTATGTATATATTACTTTGGAAATGGAGGTTCCTTCTTTGAATGTAGCTGTTTGAGAACAGTCCATCCTAACAAAAAACCTAACAAAAAAAAAAAAACCTAACAAAAGTAAGTCTGTCGTGACCAATGATCAGCAACTTCTGCCAGCGCAACTGATAGATGACAAACTATAGAGAACATTTTATTGCATCTCTCTGTTCCTTCTGGCCCTTCCTGTTATAAACTAACGGACAGGATCCATTAACTATAGTGACATAGAGATCTTTCTCAGATGAGGCCATCATCATCCTACTCACATACTTGAATTGTAATGTAGAAAGAATAAATAGTAAACAGGTATGCTAATACAAAAGAGGAAACCAAAAGAGTATCTGTGATCTGGAAACATGAGAGGCATCCTCAGTGATTGTTACTAAAAGCACCACTAGATGGAAGTTGTGTTTGAGCAATCACAAATACGCATTCCAATTTTCTGGAATTTTTTGCATTTTACTCTCAGTAATGCAAATCTATTTACGTATCTAAGCATTTGTTCATATGTAAATATATTTACACACAGGCATATGTACATACCTGTGTGTAAATATGTATATATGTAAATATGTATATGTATATATGTAAATATGTATATGTACATAAATATGCATATGTACATACCTGTGTGTAAATATACAAATACTATATTCGTTTGAGGCTCCTCTTCTCTCAGTGAGATAACTGATTTGTTGAGCAATGCTATTTATAAGAAAATGTACATATACATTTTAGTACTAATACTAAAATTGTAACTTGTCTTGTTTCAACAGATCTCATTAGTTTTTTTACAAGCTCCCTGACATCAGGTTCAGATCAGAACTTCTACATACCGGGGCAAAAAAAGCATTGTTGTTGTTTTAATGGGCAAAACTCCAAAAAAAGTCTTTTGAAGTTATTGAAAAGCATGTGACTAGAGCTAAAAGAATGAGTTTTAAAATACACTTGGGCTCCACATTATTTTTCTTATGTTTCTTGTGACATTGACTTTAGGATCAAGCCACTCAAGCTGATGTTACCATATTATTAACTAAGCTGCAGTTTGGTGATACAGCAAATAATGCAGATATAAGAGCATACTCACTGCTGCTTAGTTCTGCCCAAGCAACTGCAGAGGTGCTCCAAGAGAGCTAGAACTAGAGTTCTAACTTCGGACTGTGTTTGCCTAGGTTCATGACAACTCACCCAAAGCAAGTCCTCAACAGCTGTAAGTAGGTAACTACATATGGGGTAAAGCAGTGAGGTTATATGATACAGTCTGAGATCTTAGAATTACACGGTGTGCAGCCTCTTCTCACATCAGTTGGTTATTGCTTTCCATTCCTATAAATACATGATATGTGGGTTTACCTTTGATTTGACTAAGGAGACCTCTTCAGAGAGAAGGGATTTCTAAGATTGTACCTAATACAAAAATGGTATCTGTGTAATGTATATTGATTTATATATTGACACTTATACTGATTGCTCTTTTTTTTTTTTCCTATTATTTCTTGAGACTTTTGGGAAAACAAACAAACAAATAACCAACCAAACAAAAAAGCTATTAGCAAACTCTTACATTTCTTTCAGTGGACAGAAAGGCAAAGCTGTTTGAATCTTTGAAAACCTCCCCCAGCCTTGCTAAATGGTGAAATATATATGATATTTATAAGCATTTTGAGAGGGGTCTAATGTATTTACTGCCATTTTTTAGTTGACTATAGCAATTACATTGCAATATAGGGTAATCTGCTGTTAAAAAAATACGAAGTCAAAATGGTTTACTAGAAGATGTTAATTTCTTTCTATCCAGTAGGTGGCAATGCTGTTCAGTTTTCTGGGTTGAAGAATAAAATTAAATTGATAACGTCATATGTAAACAATGTTTACTTTCATATTGGACTTGTACAAAATGTATTCCTAGATTATTGGCTGGGTGTTTGTTTTGGGTCTAGAATACAGAGTTTCATCTCTGTTCATCTGTGACGATTCATTCATTGGCACTGTATCAACTTCAACACCTGATTAAAGTATGTTTGGTTTGCTTCAATAACCAACTGGATGCAAAATGGTAGCTCTTTTGCTTCACACTGCTGACACTGATGGTGTTTTGTAAAGCACCTTGAAATGCTACAATACACCCAAACCAATTTCAGTCTCTGTCGTTTGTATACAATACAGTATCATACAGTCATTTACTTAATCTGATTACAGAACTAACATTTTTATGAAAAATAAATCAAGCAATAGTGGTTAAAGGCTGAAAGATCAGGTCCACAAATTAATATTTTTCCTTCTTGCATAAGAAATTTTGATCTTTTCCAGTATGTATTTACTGAAATAAAGGAAATAATGTGAATAGTGCTAGGTGAATAGTCTCTGTAAAATTTAGTGTTATTTTTAAGAATTTTTATATTAGTAGTTATCCAAATCTTATTTTTGCTGCATGTTTTTGTTCACTTTAGTAGGACCTATTTGAATTATATAGATGTCTAAAACCAAAACCATCTAAAACCTGAAAAAGCATGTTTGCAGTAGGCAAACATTTATGCTCTAAGAAAACATTATTAGTGAGATCCCACAATTTTAAGGATCTGCCCATATATTCTTTCTGCAGAAATTTGCTCTTAATTTATACATTTGATTTGCAAATCTGAAAAGAATAGCATTTCTGAAATTCTTGGTATTTTAAAATGCAGTCTTAAAGACTTTAATTTTCAAGATATGCTGGTTAAAAAAATAGATGCTGTATTATGATTAAGTACAACATTGCATTATGTTGAAGTTGAAGAAATTAAATTAAATTGTATGCAACTAAACCCAGAGATTTTTCATTGTTATTTGAACCAAAGAACAGTATTCTGCTTCAAGCATAAGAAATTGGAAAATGTAATTTGTTATATTGTATAAAGTAGTTTATTTGAGTAGAGGAAGGAAATGGGAATTCATGGAAATTTTCTTCCAGCCTTACTTCAAGCTTAGTTTCAAAAAATATGTCACTTCTGAGAACTTCCTCCATTCTGTGCCAAATTTATCTTTTTAGTATGTGATATTTCATTCCAGGCTTCTAAAAATGCAGTTCTGTAAAACACAACAGAGTGGTTGATTTGATTTGTACTAAAGTAACCAGAGGTAAGTCAATTTTCCTTTATAGTGCAACTGCATTACTGCTGTGCTGTTATTGCTATTGTCCTTATTATTTCAGCTGAGTGTTTGCCACCTGCTGAACTTTGTGATGATGGTCTAACCTGTATTAGAAAAGATTTATTTTGTGATGGAGTATTTGACTGCCCAGATGGTTCAGATGAATCTGAAAAAAGATGCGGTAAGAATGTAAACCCCTGTAAACCAGACTTTTTAAAACATACTTAAACCCATCAGTAGTTTGTAAATAGTTTATAGGAAATAAACTGCTCAGTGAAGTCCAAATCAATTCTATTAAAAATAAAAACAAGAGTGATCGTTATGAACTTTATCTTGTAAATGGAAACAATTTTCTTTAAAATTCTCATTAATGAAGAATATGCTTAATAAATAATGAAATACTACAATCTAGCTATATTAATATAAAATAATAGAGGGTAAAAAATTTATTTTTGGGGACTTTAGGTTTGGGTTTCAGATATAGAGAG
>JAAGNO010024954.1:78944-101172 GCA_033439905.1 Ceryle rudis
TGTTATATAATAATACAGACATTTCATATGAGGTTGTGTACCAGTAATATTCAGTGTTGTTCTTTACAAATAAATTAAAATTATGAGCTTCTACAGACACAGAGTTACATTATTTTGTATCAGAAACAACCTAATGTCATATCTGGAGTCAGAAGAAATGATTTTTTTTTATTCCAGCATTAAGAATATCATCATAGAAAAGACTACAAACAGCTTTTCCCAAGTTTCTGTGTACATCCAGATGATTAATAGTGTACAGCCAGAAACCTGGGGGGTGTGGTGGTGGTGGTGAAGTGACAGCATTTTACAGCTAGAATAGGCAAGTGTAACTGCTGCCCTGGCAGGAGCTCTCAACCTGATTGTTGCCCATCCAGCTGCATCTCACTACACCCAGTGCTAGGGAACGGGAGTGTGTGTCTAAGTCTGATACAACTGTTTGAGCTGCTGGCACCACAGTGAGAGATAACAAGATGATGATGTGAAAATCAGGGCAGCCAGCACTAGGTGGCCCTCCTTGAGTTGGGGGTTGGACCGTATGACCTCCAGAGGTCCATTTCAACCTCAGCCCTCCCGTGATTCTGGAAAAACCTTACAAACCTGAAACTTGATTGGTTTTTAGTGGAAGAAGTTTATACCCTGCTGCACCATTGAGTTTGCCTTTATTTGCCTGCCTATCTTCCCTGAGCACCTTTTTGTATAGAGCAGCCACTGCTCCATGTACCAGTGGAATTGTGAAATTGTACCAAGGAGTCTCACCACACTGCTGCTTACCAAAGTGTGCATGTAGCACAAAAATGGTGGGGAGGCATATGTGTTAATGGTATCTGCACTGCTCTTCACTGTCTCATCTCTCAAAAGTCTGTAAAGTTTCCTTGCAAAGAGAACTTTGCAAAGGCTTTAGGAGAAGTTGTAGAAATTAACTCCCTGACTGTTTTGTCTGTCTGGTTGGTTTTTTTAAAGTACAGAATTTGGTGCTAGAGATCTGGAAAGCTTATTTCTCTTCTGCTGTGAAAACAGCCTTCTGAACTTTCCTCAGAATAACGGTGGGGGCAGTTTGGTCTGAGCATTCAGAAACATGCAAAGTGCTGGCCTCTGGCTTGAAAGCACACAAGCACGTAGAACTTCTATTTATGGATTTATTATTTTTTTTAAGAACTTGCAAGCCTGACTATGAAGGTGGATGTTAAGCTGACCTCTTCTGCCAGAAGTGGAATATTATTCAGGAAAAAAAAAAAAAAAGGTGAATTGCAGTCCTGCCCATTACTTGCATTTTTTTGAGTGCAGCCAACTCGGAAGGGAGACTTAGCTGAAGTTTTTAGGGAAGATATTGATCCCAGTACTTCTGTAGAATATCCACTGGAACACACTTAAATGTCTGTTTAGCATAACAGCTGCATCCAGCTAAATCATAAAAATGATGTGTTCTGAGCAGGTCCTTTTTACACCTGAGGAAATCAGAAGGTCCTAAAGTAGCCTTAGCCAGGCATTTGTTCCACTGCAAGCATTAGAATAGCACAACCCCAGTTAGTCAATCATACATTTCTACCATCATACTGTTGTTTTGAGACATGGATTTTAGTTGGAGTATTTATTTTGTTTTGTTTTATTTTATTTGAGAAATAGCTAAATAAAAAGTACAGATTCTTATAGTTAAAAAGTTGTATTATACTTATCAAAATGAATACTTTTTAGCCTGTTTTAGGTCTGAGTTTACAAGTTTTGCTCACATTTTATTAAAGATATTACAGTCAGACCTGTTATATAGGACAGAATGTAGTATGTAGAATGATATTCATACACTGTAGATACAGACAAAAATAAGCTCACCGATGTGCAGTCAAAGCTATGTAAACATGATTCAGCTTGCTCTGGAGCCTACACAATGGTTTAAGTTATGAATTGTGCTTGAGAATAGCTTTTTTCAGCTAAGGCATAGCTTCCTACTCACATGGCTTTTTGGATATGATTTGCATCTCTCCCTGAATCTCTACAAAATATAAGTTGTGAATGCCCTGCTCCTTTGTACCTGAGGACATAATTTCTTAGCGTTTTAACAGTCACCAAAGTTTATGCACAACTGATCTGAAAATTTCAGGAATGTACTTGTAAGTAAAACCAGACAGAATGTCATAAGAGAACTAGCTACAGGTACAGTCCACTTCAGGGAGCTAGATGACTTGCCCCTGTTCATCTTGATGCCAGGTATTTCCAAGCAATTATTTCTTACCATTAGTTTAACAGTTTCAGCTCAGAATCTTTCAAAAATATAATTCTGGCTGCAGAACAAATTCTTGCTCTGTGACTCTAATGTTGAATTTTCAGTCTTAAAAATTTCCATCCAAAATCTCAGAGCTTTTCTAAATTTATATGCTTAGGTTTCTTAGCAGAATGTGAAAAAAACAGTGGAATGAGTGGCAATAAGCCTCTGGCACATTTGGGATACCTGCCAATTTTTCCACCTCTTTGATTTTTCATTTATGTCTCATCACTAGACTAACTTAACACAAAGCTAAAATTTTCTTCATTGTTTCACAATGAGATTTACAGACAATTTATAATGCATGTTACATGTGCTCTTGTACACAACAGAGTTGCTGCCCTTTATATAAGTCAGTTTGCTTTTTCATCTTGATTATTATTGTTAGTGGTTTCAAAAGTTAGGATACAAGGCTTAATTTTAATACTGTCTTCCTGCATTAGACAGAATCCAGTAAAATCCCAACATAAATTCAGGCAACTGAGCAACATTTTTTGTTGTTTTATTGATGAAAATTATCTTGAAAGGTTTCTTTCTGGCTCTGCAATGCAGTGCAGAAACAAAAGGCATTGCAAAACTGCAGTTAGCAATTTCAATGAAAGTGTCTCTAGAGAAATGTGAAAGTCTGAACAGCATCTATTAATAATGGCTGGCATTGCTGAAAAGCAGCCATGTAGCAAATAAGTATAAGGAAAAGGAGACTGGAGGCTGATCCTAGGAGGTATTTCCCTGTGGAGACTCTATTTGCAGTTATTATATGTCTAAGCTAACATTTTGTGATTACCTACCTCACAGCATTGTTACAGTACTGAGAAAGATCAATCACATATAAGCCAGGAAGTAATGTACTGCCCTTGGCAGAGAAAGGTCCTGTCAAGTGAAATATGTGAGCTTGATCTGTCCAGTCTGGGGAACTTCTCCCTGCAATTCAAGGATTACAAGATTAAGCCCTCATAATGTGTCCTGTATGCAACATCAGTAAATAGGAATTGACAGCTAGACACAGGTTGGGGGAGCAGTGAAAATGACTCCTGCAAAAGATGCCTCCTCTATCAGGAGAACAACTGCGGCTTTTCTGAGGGCTTCAGGAAAAGGCAGGAATGTAATGACTTCTGTGACCTTGCCTGCCTTTGACCACAGCTGCCTCCTCCTTGCAAGGAGGAAGCACTGGGGTGTCTTCAGGGAAATAGGACTGGTCTCAGCTATCTTCCTGCTCATTCCTGAGATACTAAGCACTGGGTATTGCCAGGCTGAGGATGGGCAGCCTAAGGACTCTTGCCAGAATCTTTCTGTCCTGTTTCAAATTACAGTCTCTGAAAAAGATAAGAAACAATAAAAGGGAACAAGAGAACAGAAAATACTTGTTGACAGAAGCAAATTTTGTCATTAATTTTATTAGAACAGTATTGTATATCTCTTTTTATTACTGCCAGTGCTATCAACAGATCAGGATGTGTCTTGCTAACCACTTGTTAATGGCACCACTTTCTTTGCACACTTCATTAATAACAAGCTGGGCACTTTGGTTCTCACACTGATTCTGTTCTTCTCAATGGGAAACGGTTGTAAATGTTAGCCCATTGGAATCTCCGTTCCAACTTAAAACTTTCTATGGTTCTATGACAGGAAACATATGAATTAAAATGGACAGAAAAAGTACTTCTATACCAATACCCAGCTCTAAAGCTGTAGCCTATTCTCATAAAAAGGGTATATAGAATAGTGTCTCTCTCTTTTATGGACCCTTTTTCTCTATGCATTTAAAATCTTATGTGATTTGTTTTCCTCTCAAAGGCCGCGAAGATTGCAAAAGGGAATATGTTTCTATTCCTGTTCATGCATTAGATATATCATCGTTAATGAAGTTCATTCTGAACCATCTTTATTAACAGTGCGTGCCTGAGCCTGGCTGAAACAAAGCTTAATTTTTATGTTGTGTTTGCTACAGTGGCAGTCAGAAAGTTTTTTACACTTATAAAATTAACAGATAAGGAGTCCTGACTTATCATTTTATATATCTTTTCCTAGAGGAAGACTATGCTTAATAAAATTTCCTTTTTATTTTTGAATATGATTGATTATTCATAATTTGGATAGATTATAGGTATGTGTCCTGGTTTGAGTGAAAACAGTTTTCACTCAAACCAGGACAGTATAATTTCATTTCTGATTTTAATGAAAAGCTCTATCTAATTTCTGATTATCAGCCTCAAATTGATAAACTTTTCCTTACCTGTCCAGATAATCATGCATGGTACTGATCTTATCTTTATATGAAAGCTCTTTGATGTTTTCTGAAAAACTTTAAAAAAACCATCAGACAGATTCCTAACACAATGCTCAGGAGATGCAGCAGAAGCTTCAAAAGTTCTTCAGTGTCTGCTGAAATAATATAACTCTACACAAAATAGTATTTCCAATTTTGATGAGGCTTAAAAATATATTTTTTAAAAACCAACTTATTTTTAAACAGAAGAACATGCATAGAATGGAATAGCAGCACCAAGGAAATAAGACTAATAAAAACTTTTTGAAAAAATATATGGTGATGGATGAAATTTACCTCAGATGAATGAATTCAATAGCTGGCAGAAAACTTCAGATATTCACTTATTTCTTTGAGTACAAGGCAAGGAACTAGGAAGCTCATAAAAGTAGAGATAGCGATAGTCAACTGTATTCCTTTGTGCTTTTATTCACAAGATATCAAATTCTTTCCTGTAGTGCAAACACAGTTTCCTGATTTAAAGTAGCTGTAGTTAAGAACTGTTCAGGCAAGATACTGTTTCCTTACAAATGTGTAAAATAAAATAAGGAGAGTTGGGTAAGTTGAATCCAATTGTTAGATTTAAAATATTTGGATTGATTTGGACTGGTTCGGATTAGTTGGACTGTCTCTAAAAGTGAATTATCTGTACTGCTTTTCTTCTCATATAGTAATCTGAGATCAAATAGTCATGAGAATCAGAAGTGGGACTAAGTTGGTAGTGTGTTTTACTTTGTCTCTCCGTTGTTGCTTACAAAGTATTTCCGAGGTAACCCATGGAAACCAATATCTAAAGGTCACCCTCATTTTGGCTCTGATTCTGTTTTTCAAATAGCATTTTGACAAATGTTCTTCATTATATCTTTACAGCTGCAGTTTGTGATGGAAAATTTATGTTGACTGATTCCTCTGGGTTTTTTCACTCTCTGAATTATCCAAAACCATATAATGCAAATATTGTTTGCCAATGGATTATACTGTAAGCCATTTTCCAGCTTTTCTATCTAACATTTTTTTTAATATATTTATGAGTTGATATTGTTTCCTGAACATCAATCTTATGCCATTTGTTTGTATTCCAAAATAGCCCATCATGGAGAATATGTAATAACATTTTCTCTTTTGTATTTATGTAATTTTCTTTAAAAACTTGCACACCTAAAAGCCATAACTATATCAATAGTTTTCCCACTTACAAAAATTCTTAGGTATGATTTTGAGAAATCTTGTGTATGTCATGAATACACAAGAACATATTTGTAAGCTCAAAATAAATCACGTCAAAATAATTGCATGATATTCATTTCAAAATATTACAACAAATGCTAGTCTTTAAGTAATGGGTTCATACAATGTAACTGTTACTAATAGGTGGAAATGTCAAGAATTTCCTTGTTATTTACAGGCACACATCTCATGTGGGAGTTAACAGCACCTGTTCTCCTAAGTCATTTAGGAATATGTTTTAAAAGCGCATGAGTGCCTTTTCACATAATAACATCAAATGTCCTTTAAACCCTAGGTACAAGAGGGGATTTTGTTTAATTAGGGATAAAAATGGCCATTCTCCTCTGAGAACTTAATTTAGTAGAAGAGTTTCAAAAAAAAATAAGGAAATGCCTTTAAAATTGGGTAAGATTTGGACTTCTCATTCCCAAGGTTCCTTTGAAAGTGCTAGCCTTTGAGTTTGTTCAGAACTTTTGTTTTCACCTTGAAACTTAAGGAAAAGTCATAGTTATCCTTCTGTTTAGTACATTTGTTCTTCTTTTGTTCATCTTCAGCAATACTATTCACCAATAATGACTAGATGCACCTGGTTTTAAAATATAGATGTCTCACAGGAAAAGCACAAGATTGTATACTTCAGAATATAAGCTTGACTTGTTCCTCAGTTCATGGTCTTGCAGAATTTAAGCACAGTAAATAACCTTACTTGTGTGCAGTACTTCCTTATAAGCTGTTCCAGTGCTATAGCTGCTAGAAGCATTGTATTAGTTAGAAATCTATACCAGGTATTTGGCAAACAAAAGCATAATTTTGGAAAGAATCATGAGTAATTGAAAATAATATGGTACAGGTGCTGCAGTTCTGTGTAATTACACATTGATCAATGACAAAAACAATCATCTAGTTTTATTTTCCCATTATTTTCTTTAAAATAACTGACAGTAAAGGCCTGAAAAAATCAATGTGGTACTCAAACTTTGCCTCCCTTTCAAACTCTATGAGGGAACCTTTTGAGTTTTGCAGTAACCAGTAAGAGACATTTAGTCCTATTATTTTTATTATCCCTATAAAACTATGTTAACCACCCTGTAATACATCCAATATTTGATTTATCACCTGCCTTTCTTTGTCTAGAAAGATTGCCCCATTATCTTTAAGAAAATCTTTTATATTTTGGTCCCATTTAACTCCTCCCCAGATGAAGATGTAATTTCCAGTGAGTAAAGGAGTACTTGTATTGTTACAGAAGGTTTATTCCCTATTCCTGTAGCAATTTTACAAACTAGAAGTTAATCAAGTAGGTCATCCTGATGAATAATCTTGATTAATGTAATTTCACATTGTTCCTGAACTTAACATCATTCAAGCACCCAATGCATATACTACAGTCAGAAAAAAAATATATGGCTTTCTGGTTTGAGGTTTATTTTTCTTTTGTTGTCTTAGAGTGCCTCAAGGGTTATCCATTAAACTGAACTTCACTTCTTTTGAAACACAACAATATGAGGACAGTTTAAATATTTTTGAAGGTGTAGGACAAAACAAGATTTTAAGAGGTAAGGTTATTTTTTTCAGCTAATATTACTTTTCCATTAATAAAATTTAAGTGGTAAAATAAGAATTTTGATGTGAATGAACCATGAAATGAAATTCCTATGTAATTTCACAGTTACCTTTATCTTTGAGTATCTGTAAGTGTACATGCTAATTATTAGACTATGAGAGCAAAATTACATAATAAATACTGTGATTCTAGAGTTTCAGACTGTAAATTTTGAGAACATCTAGAGCATAATAAGCTGTATATAAAAATATGTAAATATCCATATATGATTAATATATGTAAATATCCATATATGATTACACTCTTCTGTACTATAAGTGACATTTCTCCACTGGCTTATATCCATATTGTGAATGTGAGAGATGGGATATGCAGAATATTTACATGGCAGCCAAACAGCTATTGAAGCTATTATAGGATTGTGGGATCACAGTAAATCTAAAGCATTCTTTAAGACTCTAAAAGATAATCCACTGTATTTTTCTGCCAGCACTGTGGATTTTTATGTGCATAGGATTGTTTTCTCTCTGACTATATTACTCTTTATTTGTTCTCAGCTTCTCTGTCAGGAACTAATCCTGGGACAATTTACATTTTTTCTCATGAGGCTACAGCACAGTTTATATCCGATTATTCTGAAAATTACAATGGATTCAATGCAATGTACACTACATTTAATGCAAATGAACTAAACAGTAAGTGTTGCTTTTGTGTGTGTGTGTTTGTTATCCTGTAAGTTTGGTGAAACTGTATTTTAAGTTTCACAAAATGGAGATGAAGAAGGAAGCAGTATTTTCTGGGCTCAGTCTACACCTAGATCCACTCTGAGAAATTTCATACTATTAGAAAAATCTTAATAACTGATTTTAGTAAGACTGTCTACAGGTTTACAGACCTGTGTCTAGCAGTAGCTGCTGCTTTACAAAGATAATGTGTTTAAACAAAAGTAAAACCCTGGCCATATCTCTGTCAGATTCCTCTCAGCCAGTTTGTTCACAAATGAACACTGTTGAAACACTGACATTAATTATTGACAGTGCATGCTCTCCAGAGTTTCTAATGTCCTAACTCATTATCACAAGTAGTAGTTCCAAATGGCAAAACTAACATTCAGGAAAATACCCACTTCAGTAAATAGGTATTGGAAAAAGTCCAGATGCAGTACATCTATAATGACAACAGAATTCAGCAATACGAATCATGCATTGGTGTTCTTTAGTAGTTGGAATAAACTGTGGATGCAGATGGAGCAAGTGAAGGCTTCTTCAGCTGCAAAATTCTGAGCAGGATGTTAATAGGGGATGTGGCTGGGAAGGGTCATGCTGAAGCCCTTGCTGGGGGCTGACCTGAGCTTCCAGGCACTGTGAAAAGCCACTAAGCAAAATATTATGGGAATAGTGATGAGGAAGGCCATTGCAGGAAATAAATGTGAGCCAAGAAGGATCAAAAGAGAAGATCAAGAAAAGGCGCTTCCCTGGTGCATGGAGTACAGAACTTACCTTCTGAGCCCTTTCAGCTGGAGCAATCCAGGCCTTGGCAAAGAGGTAAAGGGTTAGTACTTAGTGTTAGCTATGCAATGGGTCCTCTCTCTTTCCCCCACCACAATACTGGTGAAGGGTGAGAAAGGAAGGTTGATGCACGAATGCAAGAGAATGTAGGGCCACCTTCAGCAATAGTGTTTGGTTAACAAGTAGAAATGATACATTTATCTGAGTAATTATGTTGCATTGCATAGAAGAGGAATTTGAGTCACCATGAGCTCCAGTTTATTTAAAAATTTACATTTTTCATCACTCATTCATAGGTAATTTGAGAAAATACTTAATGTCTCTGTCATTTTAATTTAATAGGGGTTCTTATTCACAGATTATGAGAAAGTCAGCTGCACTTTTGAAGACAGCTTTTGTTACTGGATACAAGATTTAGATGATGATTCAGACTGGGAGAGAGTTCAAGGTCCTACCTTTCCCTTTATGAGTGGTCCTGATTTTGATCATACATTTGGCAACATGTCAGGTAAGACCAAATACAAGCTGCTTGCATATTAAAGGAAAAGCTTGATTTAGCTTATGTTATACCACTATACAATGGAACCTTCATAGCGATATTATTGGAATGTAATTTTATTCTGCTATAAAAATGAGACAGGGCTACCAGACAAAACATTCTATGCTACTGATCACCATCTTGTGGAAATATACCAAAATTAAAAGAAGAACTAAAGATGTATATATAAAGTATTTAAAGTGTGAGGTATTGAAAAGTTTCCAAACTATTAACATACCAAAGTGACATATCTGAGACAGGAATTTGTATTATACAGCATTGTTATAGGTCAAATAACTATCTGTTTACCTTAAGGAAATAAAGAAGTATAGAGAAGTTACAGTTTAGGGAAATCACTTCTATTTCATGTGACATACCTTGTTGTCACAGAATAATTTTGATTTAACATAAAGTTTACCTGCAGGGTACATAGGGCACCCCAAATAGAACCACGAACTGAACACACTAATTGTCAACACATGTAAAAAATACAAACACTCCAGCAACTGCTATAGCAAAATAACTTATTCAGAACAGTGATCATATCAAATGTGGAGTTTAATTAAAAAGACAATACTGATAGAAACCAGATTTTGAATGTGCATCTGAAAGCTTGTCCCAGAATTAGATACCAAAAGTTTTATTCTGCTTCAACAGGAAATCCAAACAACCTCTTCCACAACTGATTTGTAATTCCAGCTAAAACTAATTAACTTAATTTAGATTTTGCTATGGTTATATGTATTCTATGGAAGACTTATACAGAACTTATTCAGTGACAAATAACTGGAAATATTGTAACTTATTCTTGAAGAAGTTACTCCCAGGAAAAGAAAAATATTATTCAGTATGCTATTGGATAGAAATTATTCACTCCTCTCTGAATAAATGCACATTTTCTAAACAATCTTCAGAACACTGTTTTATCTTCCCACGTGCCTCCAAAAATGCTAATCAAATTAAAGAATGTAAAATTTGTTTAATAAAGCACTTGACAATGAGTTCTAGCTCTGTTGAAAATGATAATTTATTTTAGGTGCTCTCTGTTTCACTGTGCTAGGTTTAAACTGACATATGTAATGTTGCTATTATATTGAATATTCAAATTTCTGCACTCTGCATTTGAAGTAAAAATGTGAGCTGCATCATTAGTATCTAGCTATTATATACCTTCAGAGAGACTGTGGTTTTGGTTTGCTGCTCTTGAAAAGCAAAGGACTTAATACATGCTCAACAAATGATTCTGAATGCTCAGAGAATTGATGAAACAAAACCAGAGAACTGTCACTTTGAATATACAAAGACCTTTTCTGAAAAAGAATGCTATGCTCACTTTCTTAAAGCTAGACACCATGTATATTTTATGCATGTTTTCTAACACAGGAAATGAAAGTCCTGATTCAGATTTGGACTAATTTTCAGGTACTTTAGCCTCTCATATGAAAAAAATAGCTAATCTAGAGCTATAAATACCAAAATACAGTATGGATAGTTTAAATTAATTATATTTGTATTTATTTGCGGACTCTATAATGTTTGCATATATCTTTATTAGATAGAGTATAAAATCCAGTATTACAGACATGATTTCAATAAAGCAAGGATTTTATTTCAGGATTTTTAACTCTCCTTAATTTTGCTTTTCTTGTGACACATCGCATGCTCCTATCACCAAGCCTCACCTTATGTTTCCATATGGCAGCAAGAAGTCCAAAGTCTCAACTGCAAAGAATTAACTCAGAAAAAGTTAAAAATGAATTTCCCCAAATTATGTATTTTTCTTGGTTACAATGCCTCAGCTTGCTATAAAATATTCGAGTCATTCTCTCACACTCCTCAACACACAACCCATATTTCCTTTTACTATGTGAATAAAACTTAGACAAATGACAGGAAATTCTTCTGCAAAATCACAAGCGATGTCAAACAGGAAGACATTTTTATAAACTAAGCAGAAATTGCTGTCATCACTAAGTAAAAGGCAGATCTCCCACTGACTAAATAAGGACTAGTTTCCCATTTCATGTCTAGTTCTGAGGAGTATCCAACAAGTTTAAAAACTCGTTTTATTATGTCATTGACTCATGAATATATGTTGGGATGATCATCCACATTTATTGTGTCAGGAATCTTCCAAGTCATGCAACACTATCTATCTGTGCTTGATATCATTGATATTATAGTTAATGTAAAAATCTCAGTTAAAAAAAAAAAAAAAAAGAAAGAAGTAATTCTGTACAGATTAAAATATGCTCATTATCTTGCAGGATTTTATATTTCAACACCCATAGGACTTGGATCAAGAGAAGAGAGAGTCCGGATTTTGAGTTTGCCTTTGGTCTCTTCAGATTTATCTTGTCTAAGCTTTTGGTATTCTTACACTATTCCTAAATTTTATACTTCGATTCAGAATAAAACCCAATAGCTTTATTTCATATAAAACATTAATCCAAGTCAATGGATTAATTGTCATTAATTGCCAGCAATATGTTTGCTTCTGTTTGGATTTCGATGATCAGTCTCAACTCCTTGTCTGAAACTTTGACTCCATTATAGGTTCGATCTTTGCAGTTACCTTTAAAGAAATTATACTAAGCATTCCTGAAATGTTTTTTGTCATAAAGCTTTACTAAGCCTCTGCAGAAAATATAGCAAAGTACAAAGCAAAACTTCCACGTATAATCTAAATACATGATTAATTTCATTTTCATGCTCACACCACTTATAAATAAATAAATAAAATAAACCCACTTGATTTTTTTTTTTTTTCCATGAAATTTCACTTTGTTCTTTGCTCTTCTCCCTCTAGGTATTTCATGTACGGTGATAATGTTTACCGTTTAAGAGTTAGCTTAAGTAATGAGCATGGTTTGGAAAATATAATTTTTGAGAAAGAAGGAAACTATGGAAACAACTGGAATTATGGACAAGTAACTTTAAATAAAACATCTGATTTTAAGGTTTGTTAAACTGCTAGTTCTTTTTAAAATTTATTTTACCTAAACGGTTTTCAGAGTTTTCTGCCAAATGAACCAAATGATCCACAGCTCCAAAGATAATATCTAGTACTATTTACTAATCCATACCATCAAATAAAAGTTAACATGCAGAAGATGGGAGGCCCCATTTAAATTGTCATGCCACCTCCCTTCCCTACTCGGAATTTAAAGTATTCTTGTTGAAGAAAATAGAAAACCTTAACATTATCACGAGACAATCAATGTTATCACAAAAGACAGCTTTCCACAAAACAAGGGTGTTCAAAGCTGATTATCAGATTCTGATACAGAGTTTCAAATCTCAACAGTGAGTGTGATATGAAGCACATAGCCATGAGAAGATCTAAATTAAATAACTTAAGATTCTGAAACAGAATTTTCATTAATTAATTACAGAATAATTCACTGAAAGTATGTTCAAGACAGAAATGTATTTGGTGCCACATGGTTAACAACTGACCTGACTTACCTGTAAACAAAAGGGGCAGACTTATGCTAGACAATTCCTTCAGCAACTCGTATTGAAAACAATTTATTTTTAATAGGTATTTGGGATGGCTTGTCCTGCTATAATAGTTTTGATTGATGCAAAACCATTCCCAGAAAGATTCATTTACCCTCTGAGGAAGTAAATACATCTGTGACCTGGCTGCATCAGGTTTCTAACAAATGGGTGTTTTATTATCTCAGGAAGAGTGCTATACCTAGCTGTATCTCACCAGCACAAATTCCTTGGTAGCAGGATTACTTTAAATAGGTGGATATTAAAGCACAATGACAAACAAATGAGATTAATTTCAACTATTCAAGGAAATATGCCATTAGATCAGAAGAAGTTTGGACTGAAGAGATGAGTGATACAGAATTTGTTTCAAGAATTACATGTATTCATATAAAAATAACTTTGTATAAAAAGTTATTGAATAGTTTTAAATCATGTTCATCCTTTATATAAAGAAGCTCCTGCATTCCTTAGAACAATCCTGTCATTTTGCATAGTGCTGCGGGTTTTTTTGCAAGGAATCCTGTCTCATTTCTGATGCCCTCCTCCTGGGTGTAGCACCAGCATATATTATAGTGAAAATAAAAGCATTCAAGAAAGAAGACAGAATAATTCAGCATAGGAAGCTGAAAAATATTTCATTAATTTTTTTTTTTTTATGAACTTCAGGTTATTTTTGATGCCTTTAAAAAACGTGGTCCCAGTGATATTGCTTTGGATGACATCGGCCTGACAAAGGGAAAGTGTAATGAAAGTATTTATGTAGAGCCAACTGCGATTCCACCTGTTACTACTGTCCCTTCAGTTCCTAGTAAGTAAACACTAAATTAGAGCTGCTGCCATTTCCTCTTACTGTATTTATGTAAAACTGATTCAGAATTTTCAACATTCTGTTTTATAAAAATCTCTCTTCATCATTATAAAATTATTTTCAGGATATCATACCAGGGATCAGGTTCCCTGCCTAGGACTCCATTGCTAGCAAAAGAACTGGTAGAGTCATAGCTTAAGTTATCAGTACAGTATTTCCCAGCCTTGAAGAACAGAGGATAAGTAAATAATTCAGAATTTGTCTCTAAAAGCCAGAATTAGTAAAGCTTCCAAGAAGTCACTGAAGGGGAAGGAAGAAGAAAGAGAAAGAAGTTTATAACCTCTGTATTTGAAATTATAAGCAACACAGTAGGGGAATAAGAGAATGAGCTAAGTCACATATATAATATCACCAGAGGTCTCAATAGTAAAAATTCATCAAGCTCTGAGAACATGTGCACACTGAAAACTCCCATATTTAGGGGAATGATCTTAATAATGCCAGAATGCTTTAAGAACGAAGCACAATCTATATTAGAGTGTCTAATAGCCAAAGTGGAGGTATTATCTGGAACAAGGCTCAAAATGAATGAGTTCTTTCCAATATGCACTTGGCTGTACTGTTATTCCCACTGTATCTGATTACATAAAAAAAATGAAAAACAAAGCAGTATTTGCTTTGGAAAAAAAAATGAGTAGGGAAACAGAAAGTACAGGACAGCTAGTATTCTGGTTTTGAAGGAAATGAGTAAACACAAAAGGCAAAAGACTCTTTCCACTCTCTGATTGAATGAGAGGTTTCAATATTTGCATAAATTATGAAATGTGTCAGAACTTAAGCCTGATTTCTTCAGTTCTGCCTTTGCTAACTCTAGTCCTTGTGGTTAAAGCAGGACTGATGAGTTAAGTGTTTGCTTTAGTAATAATGGATGGGGCTTTCTTCTTTCTTGCTGTGGCTTCATCTAATTTCATCTTACTGTCATCCTGGCACCACTTCAGAGTCCCAGATCAGTGGGAAACTGGAGGAAGGTTGGTTTTGTTTGCACATTTTTTGCCATCTTCTCCAAGTCAAGTAGAAGTTAATGAAACATGAAATGTTGCCACCTCTAACCTATACTGCATATGCACGTCTCCAGACAGATTGTACAGCTTGATCCAGACCCCTCATATTACAGAGTCTTCTAGAGAAAAGCACAGAGATTTAAGTTTCTTCAAATATTCCAGCTTCAGAGCTAGTTAGAAGAATCTCACTGAGAAAAATTACAGTAGCTGTCATTATAAATCTGGAAAATATATATAAAACAATGAAGAAAGATGGCATATGATGTTAACCATGCCCATGCACTTTCAAAGCAAAAACTGGTACAAATACAAATACAGCATTTGGAAAAAAAATCATTAAAATATCTGATAGGGCTTTGTAATTTATTGTGAAAGAGACATGAACATTTTGGAAAAAAGAGATTCCTACAAAAGACCTATTCACAGATGGCTTCAAATCATTAAAACAAATAGTGATTATGTTCTGGGACAACCTCCCATTAGAGTTACTGTGACTCACAAAGCACAGCTCTTGATACCATATAGTAAATAAAAATGATCTAAAATTAAAATTGAAAAAGACTATTTGCATTGTATTCATGTTGAAGCACTATGTATTAATATTGTCATTCTATCAAATCTATCACCTCTAAATCTACTGTATCAGCACAAGTAAGAAAACAAAACCTTCTAAATGTAAGAGCAAAATTCCATTTTAGAGCTCCATCCTGAGACACAGGAATGTAAAGTTCCACAAGATGTCTCTGTCAGCAGAATTAAATTTTAATAACACTAGTGATTTCAGTTATAATTTACCAAAGTGAGTTTTGGAATGTGATTGCAGTTTTCATCAAAGTAGTACTGAGGAGAGGTGCTGATGTCTGCTACCTTCAACCACCTTTCAATTCCTCTGAGTAAACACACCTCACAAGTTAGCATCAGTCTAATGGTTACTAGAGAATGACACTGTGATAAACAGTAGCCGAGTGCTGCTGTCAAAAGTCCAAAGAAATGTCATTCAAACTATAGACCTTTACCCAAAATATGGTGATAACATTTTAATATTTAAAAAAAAAAACCAAACACAGAAGTGGACATGTGGCATATAACTCCTCATGAAACAGATTAGGGAGTATCCATACTGTCCTTCAGTATGATACAAAAGCTCAGTTTAAGCTGTCATTGGGACAAAACTAACTTGTTTTCATTAATTTGTTGAGGCAAGCTATCTGTAACCTGCCAAAGTGAATGATATCAATCATCTTCAAAGAAGCATGAAATAACTTTGATGAACATGGTGCAAGCTTACTAACACTAATGGTTTCACTACTAATGTCATGTCTATAAACTATAAACAAGAGATGAAAGAATTTGAGCTGAGCCAATTTCTTTTATTAGACTTAGAGCTTCAGTAAGAGGTACTGGCATCATTTGCAGTGCCACAAAAGCTCACTGAAATTAAACAAAAGATATTGGTTGGGGGGTATAGAAGCTGGATTTGGTTTTGTCTTTTGCACAAAACTGACAGCTTACACTTTCATCTAAAACAAGACTGACAGCTTACACTTCCATCTAAAACAAAGATTGCTTTCATCTCCATATTAATTTTTATTTTATTCATTCACCTTTCTTTTAACACAAACAACAGTGTGAAAATTGCAATGTAGATTCCACATTTAAAATGTGTATGTCAATACAGATTAAAGTTTTGGCCAAAGCACGGAAGAGTTTTTTTATTAATAGGTCATATGTAATTTTCAACAGTGTTAAGAAAGTTGCTGATTGCTATTTGGTTCTCTAATGAGCGACAGCTATACAAGTAACTCCATATAAATTTGCATTTAAAGATCACCAGAAAATTTCAAAGCATTTTTTCCAGACATGAGGGAAATCAATTACTTCTGTCATTTTCCCATGCCTTACATGTAGATTTCACCATAAGTTATCCCTCTTCTACTATTAAGAAAATTGTTTTTGCTCTGTGCATATCATCAGATAATACTGGCTAAGAATCATATATTCTTCATGCAGATTTACAATAATTTTGTGACTGCTGGTATGTGCAGCAATGTTCTATAAACAAAAAAGCCAATGTAACCTTTATTTGTGGTTAATGGTATTTACATAAAATAATCCTTATTGTGAGCCACATGGCTGAAACATAATATATTTGTTAGTGTATGATTGTTAATAGTTCCTTTTTGCTTCAGAGAGTTTGGCTTTTCTTGCCAGGAGTGCTTTGGTGAAACAGAAAGTTCTAGAAGATGGCTGTCATGAGAAAGTTCAAATCTTTCTTGTATCTAGTGCAGCTTCCTCCCAGTGGGATTCAATAGGCAAACTCAACATAACTTGTAGATTATGCAGTCCCCAATGAAGTGGCTCACTGTATGCAATACTGACAGACATAATGAAATGCAAAATTTGAGCAATAAGGGGGAGTGAGGGAAGTATTCAAGTTTAGCCAAAGTCTATTTTAATTCAAAGAGTAATACAACAACAAAACAAAACAGAGGTAGATTTCTTCTATTTCCTGAAGCAAGTGGAGGAGCACTGTTTATTTTTAGTAAAGTAGTCGCGAACAACAGAAGTGGGAAAACACCAAAGTTCATTCTGATAGTACAGCTGAAATGAAAATAAATAATATTTCTCTATGTGAAGTAAAGTTTTTTAATATAAAGCTGACATTTCAGATGTAAACCACCATCTACACTATATATTGAAAGAGAATATTGAATATATAAAGTACAGTTAGCTATGTCTATGTGTGTGAATGTGTTTATGTGTATATATACACATCTGCAATATTTGCTTTTAAATAAATTTTATTCCTTTTTATGTATTAAGTGCATATACATGTTTATGATAATGACCTTTCTTATTGGAGTAGTTGTTTCAAGGAAAAAGCAAATACTTTTACCATTAACTGTATAAGTTTTCAGAGTACTAAAGAAATTGAAATAACAGTATAAAGGTGGGTTTTTTTCTATGAAGTTTATTTGCTAGATGACAAAATGGGCTTTATACTTGGGTAACTGCTAATGCTGCAAGAAGATCAATCAGATAATAAGCAAGGTATACAAGCAAAGTGCATAAATAGGGTATATTGGGGGAGGGCTGTCTTTCCTCACTTTCTTTGTCATTTCTATCTTCTTTCTATATTAATGCACTAATATAGTTGACTGTATCATGTTCTTTTCTTCCCTGTCACATGCACAGCTTGCAGACCAATAATCACCAAATGAAGGCCACTCTGGGTCCCTTCCCTAATACAAGGGGAAGACTTCTTATAGCACTAACATGCTGAGGATACACCATTAGTACAGTAGTGCACCTGGACACTAGCACTTCACAAACCACAATATGTGAACTGTATCTATGGCATCAATTATATGTGTCAGCAGGTCTGACTAAGAGCCTGTAATTATTAAGGACAGTGAAGTTCTTACATGTCTTGTTTCCTCAATACTCTGTGTCCTTACTGGAATGCTGGCTTCTCACAATTCCTTGTTCAAGTTCTTTACCAATGGCACTGTAACTGTATCCTTAGAGTGATGAAGTTAGCTTGAATATTCTCTTCCTAAAATTACTTTTTCCAAATTATTTTTTGTTACAACAGATTGCAAAAGTAAGACAACAGGTTAATTATGGTTTTGAAATATTTTCTTTTTCAGCTGACTGTGGAGGGCCAGTTGAACTCTGGGAGCCAAACAGTACATTCAGCTCTGAAAACTTTCCAAACAACTACCCTAATAGAGCTTTTTGTAAGTCATTCTTCTTCAAGTCTTCAGGAAAAGTCTAACCATATAGAAGTAGAGATGCTAAATCTGCTTTCCCAAGTCATATTCTGTGAAGCAAAAAAGATCTAAATTATATACAGTTTGATCTTTTAACTGAAGTCTATATGGCACTTATCAGAAGCTAAAGAATCATATGCTGATTGATTCAAAAATGATGAAGACAGGCATAATTCCTTGGAATGGGTTCAGACAGGCAAATTCCATCATGCCTATTGTGTCAAATATTTTTATGTCAATGCAAAAACAGGCAAGGTACTGAAAGTCCCCATTTTACTATTACAACTCAATGTATTTGCCAGGTTAATATCATAATCTCTTCTGTTAAATAGTTACCCTTTTCTAGGGGCAAAGAATGTGTATGTGTATTTTCAAGGGATCCTCTACTGAATATTTCATAACATACTAGGGAAAAGACATCGTTATTCTACTAACGTTCCTTGTTTAAAATTAAAGTACAGCTGGCAAAAGTGAAAATGTTTCGATGTGTTCCACTGTGCTATTGATGGATGAAGCAGAGAACTTTGTCATTGCTTATTAATGAAATTTTAATTATTTATTACTTAAACTTTAACTGGAGAAATGTGTTGGGATGCTAATCACAGGAGTTGTAATTTTGTGTTTCTGTCCTACTTGAGATATGGCTCTCGTTTCCAGGTATTAATTTCAGAAGTTCCCAAATGAGATTCCTACTAGTGAGAAAATATTATTCATTCTATGAACAGACTAAACAGTGTGGGGTTTGGGTTTTTTTTACTTTCTTTACGAGATTTCCATAGTATCCACACTGACGTAGATTAAATTTGATAAAACATAAGCTAAACAGAAGCAAATACTTCTCTTAAAGCGACATCTAACTTACAGGCTTCTGTGACTGATTATAGACATTATCTTACTATCAAATAAATGACAAGACTATTTGTCACATTTTCACGGTTACTAAAGGATTAGCTTTGCTACTTTAGGGAAATTCACAGTTGTCATGAATGGTAAAACATGCATGTGTGCATGTCTTCGGAGATTAAATCCAGTTTTTGAAAGTGTTTTCGAGAATGAAAGTCAATTGAATTTTGGATTTTGACATCATAGGTTCCTTGTAAAGATAAGGTTTAGACTTTGAAGTCTCCTGGGTGGTTCTTAGTAGTTTAGCAGAGATATTTTTTTTCCTCCAAATCCTTCAACAAGAAAATAACCCAGTAAATGTAACAACTGAAAATGTGATTTTTGTGTGTGTATTATTTCCTAGGTATGTGGTACTTAAATGCTGAAGAGGGAAAAAACATTCAACTTCATTTTCAAGTTTTTGATTTGGAAAATATTTATGACGTAGTTGAAATCAGAGATGGCAGAGGACCAAATTCCTTACTTTTGGGTAAGTAACAGCATTGGGTACTGCAATCAGACAGCTGGAGCAAACTGATAGCTATATTGTCCTGGGTTTGGGTCGGGTTAATTACCACAAACAGTTGAGAGTGGCTACATCTGGGACGGGCCACAGCTGGGATGAACTGAACCAGCCAATGAGATATTCAATACCATACTAAGTCATGCCCCTGTATAAAGGGAGGGCTCACCAAAGGTGGGGGTGCCTGTTTACTATGTGCTTCAGTAGGGCTGGAGCAGGGAAAGCTGCTGTGTCAAGCACAGCTAGAGCTTTCCTAGCTTCTATTATTTTCTTTGCATATAATTTTGTTATTACTGTTGTTTTCTTCTCTCTTGGTATTGTTTTATTAAACTGTCTTTATCTCAGACCCTGGGCATCACTTTTTTTGTATTTTTTTTCCTTCGTCCTGACTTTCCTTCACACCTCACAGGAGGAGCTGTTTGGGGAGATTAGTGGGGGAGCAGCTCTGTGGTGTTTAGCTGCCAGCAGAGGTTAAACCATGACACATATATAGGAAATTAATTCTCTCTAATTTCATTCCACATTTCTTCATATTTTTGAGTGATGCATTTCCCAAATGCTTGCACACACTCAGCTTTCTGTGCAGTCCAAATTAAATTAACTTCTCAATAAATAAGACTGCTCATATATGAGGACTAACAGAAGCATGATCTCTTAGTTGAACCTTACTTTTCTGTACTGACATGTCAAATTTGTGGTTGAGCTTTGATCATTTGAGTCTGCCAGAAGTTAGGTTTGGAGCAATAATTGTATTCATGTGGTAGCAGCATTTGCTTTTGAACCCAAAACATTCTGAACTGCATAAATAGATTTCAGCTATTGTATTTTTATGTTCTCCCGGAGAATAGCTGTCTATACAGGACAAGACCTGTTGCCAGATGTCTTCTCTACAACAAACCAGATGACTGTAATCCTTGTTACAGACAAGTCTTCAACAAAGAAGGGATTTCTTGCCAACTTTACTACTGGTTACCATCTAGGTAAGTATACGAACCCTTGTATTTAAGAGGTTATACCACTGGTCAAACACATTTGAGGAAAAAATGGAGTTTGGAAGGTGACTCTCAGTCCTTGATCAACAGAAATATGAAGAAGCCTAGTGGTTACCCATTTGTACTTGGTTTTCTGGTATGAAAAGTGATGGGTTTGCTGTAGTATAACTGGACCAGCATCTGTATCATCTGCAACTCTGTGACAGTATGTGATAAATTGTCTCAGCATTTTGATAAAAATCTCTTCAAATTTGGAGAACAAACATGAACTGTCAACTACACAAGCCCCAAAAAGAACACCACTTAGTGACTTATTTGAGGGTATCATTCATTTTTGTATAAATGCATTTGTGAAATAGTTACATCACATCCTCTAGAAGAGAAAAGTGTATGTAACTCTGATTAACGTACATAGTATGGCCCTTCCTGTATCTTTAAAAACTTTTGTCCTTAGCATGTGAAGGATCTCAGAAGAGTTAGTCTTCTAAGTAGACAGCAGTGTTTCTGGTCACAGCTAGTCCCCTTCTGAAAGAATCCTGATTTTGTTGGGGACTGCAATTAGACTTGTCACTCATAAGTGATTCAGCAATCAGCTCTCCAAAGCACACAAAATGGAGCCAAATGCTGAAGTACATGCAACAGCAATAAGCTTACCAGGATAAATACTTACACTAACTCTAGGCCAAATCTTGACAGAATTCATTAGAGTCTTAGTATTACTTCTGTCCAAGTCTGACAGCAGAAAAAAAGAGAAAGAAAAAGCAGGTTGTTTTCAGAGATGTGTGAAATACTATTAATTTACGTGAACAGGAAGTCAACAAGAAGCTACACTTTCTTTAAATATCACAAAAGGGAAGTGTCTTGCAGCATGTTTAGCTAGCTGCAGCTTTTTTATAGATTAACAGTAATGATAATATTAATTTTCTTAATCTTTTAAAAAAAAACTTTAGCACTGCTTTACCATTATAAAATCAACTTATTTTATTCCCGTTGTGTAAGACTGAGAGGTAGGGTTATACGGACCATTTGATGCTTCTTGTTCTGCCTTCTTCATCACATTTGTTCGGTGTGATAGTTTGGTGTGATGATAAAAGGCATATGCCTTTTTTTATAGCTGGTTCAGCATCTTTGCTGAGCCAGATTTGCCCATATTTTATTTTAGCAAGACAGAGTTCTCAAAATGGCCATTGCCAGTTCTGGTCAAATACATTAAAAAGGTTTCATTTGCAGAAGAACTATGCTTATTCATGAGTTTTGCAGCCAGAGAACAAGACACTAATATCATTAGCATGAAAGCCCAAGGATAAAAGGATTTTCAGTATATA